>KN476914.1:35956-69928 GCA_000787095.1 Periophthalmodon schlosseri | reverse complement strand
TCACCACATATTGTCAATATTTTTAGGGATTAAAATGACAAAAATTTAAATAATCTATAATTGATCTACAACTTTTAGGATACCGTTTTAGAAGTGACAAATCTAGAGAGCAAACAATCTGACCTTCAACCACTTTGAGCACTGATCCTTCCTGTAGCCCTTCAATTGACTTGAGCTCTGCAAAGTTGTCCAAAACATTTCCATCCAGCTGCAATGAGAAACATGTACGGTGGCAGGTGTCTTCCCTGTCCATTAACACCTGATGAATCTCCTGCACCATTTCCTGTGGTGATACCTTGTGAAAGCATCAAAGACAACATTATTTTAGCGATCACTTATGAGGGTGACGTGTAGTGAGCTATTATTTGTCCTGATTCTTATAGTGTGTATAGTTTTATATTGCATGTTCAGTAAAAGTCAATCAGACTACTATTTACACATGCAAACAAATAAAACATGGATACCTGCAAGTCAAAGGGCTCTGTCCCTGGTGCTTGGATCTTGACACTGAACCCTGTGTCTTGAATCACAATGACTTCCTGTTCATTAGAATCTTCACTGTTTCCATTTTGCTGTGCCTCGGCATCGTCAGTTTGTTGGTGGTTTTTGCTCCCGTTCATCATAACAGTATCTCCTTTATGTTCTGTAAAAAAAGGAAAATTAAACCAAGTATTGGTATAAGAAAACAGTTAGGTCATCAACACTAGTACAGCAGCAACTTCCTGAATAAATTGAGTACAACAGATTCAATAACTAAACAGTTCACAAACTAGAGCACAAGCTCCTTCTGGCAGTAAACAGATTACTCTGTAGTAGTAGTAGTAGTAGTGTTTACTTTTAATCACATTGTTGTCCTCCCAAATGGTGCTTTATAAATGAACCTAATTAAGAACTCACACTGAAGAAGACAGCAGAATCAAACATGTGGACAAGAAAATGGACACATATGATATGACTATTTAATAAACTAGAAAACTTAGTGTATGTGTTACAATATTATGCACTGAGCTAATAATTACTTTTTGTATACATATCACATGAGATAAATGAGGTCACATTGGCATAGCCTAACAGCACTTAAATTAAACATTATTCTAGCCAACCGCATAAGAAGCCAGTCATTTGCTCTGCAACAAAATAAAAAACAAAAGTAAGATATCTTCACTCTATGGACCTTGACATGAGGCCATGGCTGCAACATTAACCAACCAGTCGACCCTGGCAAAAAATAACATTCAAGGCCCTGTAATTGTTTTTTGCACCACCAGTTGCTATCCTTCTAATGGGAAACTTGCACCCAAGTTGACATAAAGTTAACACTGTAAAATAATTCATAATAAACGGTGCGCAACCCCATAAACTTGAAAGTTAAAGTCCCTTGTCAGACCTACCCAAAGTTGTGTAACCTAAACTTAACCGGCTCTCAATGGAGTGAGTTCAAATTGTGTCGACAACTCCATCTTTCTTCAAGATGCTGGCGAGGAAGCGCTGACTTACAAATACTCACCGTACAACCAACTGAGCCCGGCGGTTTGTTTACTGTTAGTGATGTATTGTTAGAGTAACCTTCTTCATAGCTGTGCGCACACCATCATTGCCTTTCTATTTTTTTTTTTTTTTTTTTTAAATAACATTGAGCTTCCGCTTCCAGGTCGAGCGTGGACCATAACAGCGATGCAAATTTGTATGGGATTCGCGGTTATGAAAAGGATATGATATAAAATAACCAGGGAAGTTAAAGCTTCAGGTTAGTGCCTTTGTTGTATCAAACACCTACGTGTATAGTTACGCGTTGATATGTCAATTTATGAAAGACATACGGCAAGAAAGAACACAAAGTGTCAAACTGGTCCCCCCTCTGTGCGCATAATGTACTGCTCCACTGAAGGTGACCTTCAGTTCATTCGTCTCAGGCGCTGGTCTTGAACATGTGTGTTCTCGACCACACACACACAACACGTTCAATCACAATGATATAGCTTCAAAATATTTTTATTGATCGCTGTAACGCAACATAACACAGTGTTTGCGACATCGAAAATTATATGCGATTTGATAGGCCCAAATGCTAGTCCTGATGGTCTGAATTACCAACTCAAACTATTTCACGTTAGCCAACAACTGAGATGCTAAGATGCTAACATGTCGGCAAGCGTGTTAGCTCTTTAAATTGAGGAAAGAATTGCACAGAGGAGAAATGCGAATTAACAAGAAAGAAACGAGTAAATACAACGCAATTTACAGAGATGACACTGTGCGATTGTACTGTAAACCCAGGCTGCTGGTGCATCGCAGTTCAGGGTTCTCTTTGCCAATGGCTCCTCCAAGGAGAAGATATGAGAAGGTACATGACACAAACGGATATGTCATCGAAATATATTCCGACAGCACGCCACACTCTCAACGCAAGAAAACCGACACGCTTTAGAAGATTCAGACCTCATCCTAATTGAAATACGAAATAAATTATGGCATTGCCTCAGTCGACCACAACCTGGCGGTCAGACTTACCACATGCACAGGAGTCCTTCAGGGAGGTATTGCTGATTCCTTTTTCATTCTGTGCTCCATCTCCAGCTTCACTCGCCAGATCAAGCGGATTACAGTCGGGCACTGACGCCGGGATGTCATCGGTCTTGCTCACCATGGTCGACTGTCAGAGAGGCGACCCCCAGCTGAGTATGCTGATGTGATCAGTGTGCAAACTTTGGCCGTTGTCTTAACGTAGGCTTTCTACATGCAAGGGAGAACAGACTTACGAAAACAAGTCTACTGAGGAAGGACAGTGCTGTACATGGTGAGGGCACACGTGGTTTTACACCCCTCCTCTTGACCTATTTGCCTTTGCGTTACAGTCCCCACCCACTGCGCGTGGCACTACGGAAAGCCAGAAGTACCAAGAGACTGTTGGCAACACGAATTAAATGTTGTAGGTCTATGTTGGGTTTTGATTATAAAGCTATTAATGGTGGACAAAAGTAAATTTATGTTATTACATGTCAAGTCACACAGAAAGTTCACAATAGCAGATGTATTTGTGGACAATGTTTTATTCCTCATGTGCACTTTAAACTTACACAGTGTACGCGGCGTAATAATAATAATAATAGTACAAATAATAATAATAATAATAACAACAACATTATAAGAATAACATAGAAGTTAGAACAGCCAATCAAGAACATTGCTATTTCTTCTATACAATAAAAATAAACAAATGGAAGACTCACAGTTTGAATGTTGGGAAAATCTTGATGACATTAAGGCATCACAATGTTCTTCCATTTATTGATTTTAATGACCTCTTTGGCTCATTTACACCTGCAAGACAAGAACCTCAAAGATGTCCAGCAACTAGTAGGCTAGATTGCGTATTCAGGATAGTGTTACAGGTAAACTTTGTTATAAAATAGTTTTTACAAAATGCAGATTAGAGTCATTGTCCATTCGTGTGGATGGACGACATATACAGTTATACAATTGTGCTGACTAACAGTCTATATTCAAGTTATCAAACCATTTGATTAAATTAAAATGCATTTTCCAGAGCCTATAATTTAACTTTTGAGAAAGAAAAGTGCACACAGTCACATGGCTTTAAAGTGGCAAACCCTGGCAGTCTCAACTTGCATAACTATATACTGTTAGTGCTCCTGCCACTTTACATGTAACCTTCAGTCAACACTTAACCTATGTAACATTTAGCCTGATGATATCTAATCATTTTAGTGACAATCCACAGATGAAGAATGGAAATGCTTATGCTTATAATATATAATAATATTATAATGTAAATCATCATATGGAAATTCAGTAAAAAATATCCAAATATTCACGGTAACTTAGTAACATTACAGAATACAAATTTTAAAAATCCAAACAGTTGTTTTTATCATTAATTCACCTGAAATTATCTAGACATTGTGTTATATTGCTTAAAGCTAAAATAATGCAATAGTTCTAAAACCCCAAAGCAGATATTAGGCTTCCGTGGACGAGCGGCCTATATCTTTGCATACTACTTAAGGCAATAATTACAATAAAATATATATTTCTAATAATTATGAATTTAAAAGAAAAGCCAGAAATATAGGCTAGTTACTATAAAAACCCTAATCCCACACCATTATTTTGATGCTTGGTGACTGTAGGTGTTTTTTTTTAGACTGCAAATTAAATACATTTGATATCACAAACCACACAAATAAATTGATAATTTTGTGCGTGTTTGTGTGTGTTTCGGTTTTTCCAAAATTTATTAACTGACTATCAATGTTGAGGCATGCACTTTCCTGAGCTGTAAAGAAACTCAGGCACAAATATATCTCAATATTTGTCCGTGTAAACAGAAAGTATGCCTGAGTAAAACACATTTAGCTGTTTAAGATCAGGGCCTATGGAATTACGGGATGTAATTTTTATACTGTCTGAAAAAACACTACATAAACCTAAATAAAGATGGTTGCCCCAACTGGTCAGTTGTGACCTTTAAGTTCTCATAAACACAAGGTCATTGTTTTTTTTCTGTCACTCTACTGGCTTGTGCGCTAGTCTAGAGCAGCTGCTGTGCAACAAAAACATCACTGCAACTCAAATAAGGCTCATCTTTTCAAATTGAGCATGGTGTATGTAAACAAATACAAATGCTCTATAGATGCTTTAGATTTAAAGTGTCAAACTATTAAACTATCAACATATTTCATTTTAAAAAGTGACGTAAGTGTATGTGAATGATTCCCTAAAGGTGCAGAAATATAGCTTTACCAGAACATAAATGGACAGAGTGTTACAGTAAACTAAAACAGCTAATCTGCTTTAGTCTCTGCAGCAGGGGGCACTGCAGCTGAAGAAACTGCTTCTTTCTGGGACTCTGCAGGTCCCTCCCCACCACGCTCAGTGCTTTGCTCATTCACTAGTCTCACTGGAGGAGGTGCAGGTGCAACAGCGTGCCTAGGTTGGGCTCTATGCCGTTGTGGGTTAAGGAACAAAGCAGGGTCAGGCATTGATGTTGGCTCTGCCGGACCCAGGACTTTCTCTATGGGCACACATTCTTTTGTCCACTCCACTCTGGAGGACACTCTTGCAGTCTTCCGCTTTGGCTTGACCACAAGAGAGGGTGTTCCTGATGGTATCTGAGGTGAAAGACAGTCCTGTCCTGGGTCATAATGAGCACCCTGATTGTGGGCTCTAGCCAGTAGTCCATGCCTCTGTTGCATTCGCTGGTGGTGCAGTTTCTGCCTGGCTGCATGCAGCTGGAAGGAGAGATATGCTGCTGCCTCCGTTTGTTTCTGTAACTCTGTATGAAGGACAGTTGAACAGTGGCTACGGCGTTTCAGCTCTTCCAGGAAATGGCGCTCCTTTTCTTTGAGGTTGGCTCTGAGTGCCCCTACCAAAGCCCCCTTGTGAGTCAGTTCTTTGCGGAGTTCTCCAATAGAACAATCCTGTTCATGTAAGCAATTCTCCATGTCCCTGCAACGTAATTCTAGGAGCTCCTCTTCATCTTGTAACTCTGAAAAAATACAATTTACATTATATAATGATTTTTAATGTCAGTAATATGAAGATCTTCTTGAGGTTGGATAAATCAAAACACATGCTAATTGCAGTTTTTATTAAATTACTAGTAATTCAGGCCGGAAGAAACGTTTAGGGCTCAGCTCTATGTCCCCACAGCTCTATGTCCTCACAGCTCTATGTCCTCACAGCTCTATGTCCTCACAGCTCTATGTCCCCACAGTTCTATGTCCCCACAGCTCTTTGTCCTCACAGCTCTATGTCCTCACAGCTCTATGTCCTCACAGCTCTATGTCCCCACAGTTCTATGTCCCCACAGCTCTTTGTCCTCACAGCTCTATGTCCTCACAGCTTTATGTGCCCACTGCTCTATGTCCCCACGGCTCTATGTCCCCACAGCTCTATGTCCCCACGGCTCTATGTCCCCACAGCTCTATGTCCTCATGGCTCTATATTCCCACATTTGTTGGGTTGTACGGTTATGATGAAGGTTAGGGCCTGCTTTTGAAATTATGGTTAAGGTGAGGACCAGGGTGAGGGTAGGGGTTATGGATTTACTTTTTAATCTGAGAAAACAGGGCTGGGGAACATAGAGCTGTGGGAACATAAGTACCCTTCCAACGTATATATGGTGCTTCTTCTAAAAAATAGGCCTATATTATTTATAGAATCAGTACTTTTAGCTACAAAGTTATATAAAACCTTCAACACCATCAAGAAATACTTCAGACTTTCTGTCGCCTCTAACCACACCCTACTGCATTGACTATAGATGTCCTAATCGTTGTAACCGCATAGTCTTCTGTGTGCAGCCTACTGCCTTGTTTTGTTCCTAATCGTTTCCCTGTTCACATCTCCCTTTCCATTTTTTTGTTCTTAGCCAAGTCTGTAAATGAACCCCCCCTTATAGACTGTGAGGAAAGACAAACACAAGACAGAAAAAGATGGATACATTTGTCAGAATAGGTATTATTATCAGGAGTTATGCTGTTTTAAACTTTTGTGGATCTGAATGGAATGAATCTATGAAAAGTGATGCTGCCAAGTTCAAATACAAATTTCAAAGTATAATGTTAAATGTCTTGCGCTGGTTGTTTTCTCTAACAACAAGTATACACTCTGCTAGCATTCACAATTTTCTGCAAAAGTGAACTGAATATGAGGCCTGCTGACCTTGCACAGGCTCTTGCAGTGGTAATGACAAATACCAGGCAAGCTCTGGTTTCACTACAGTAACTTCCGACTGTCAAAGAGCCAATAGATGCACAGATAAAAGGGCTGGGTGTGTGCTGGGTGAGGAGGAGGCTGACTGACAGGGATCCCTCTCTGGGGGGATGGGTGGCTGCCCCAGACAGCAGTACAGCAGTGTACAAATATGGATAAGAGATTTTTACACTGTTCTGATGAATAAATGGAAATGACACTTACCTAACTTCGTTCTTCCTTGGTGTTTCACCTTTAGCTCAGTTGTTAACTCTGACAATAAACAAAAAGCAAAACAAAGTTAAGAGTGATATTACTGACTATGCAATGTAATCTCACAATAAAGGTCTGATGTGCCTGAAATATATGTATGCATTTTACAGTAGCTTTTTTCATCAGCTATAATCACTAAATCACTAAAGCTAAACTGTGCAACTACCTAACAAAAACTTCTCTGTAACGATGAGTATTACAACCATTTCATAATATTTAACATAACAACTTGACTCAGCATGTTACATGAAATAGTTGTTCTGAATAAAGATAGAAAAATATTTTAACTATAGAAGCCATAATGCCCAAGAAACAAAGAAACGACACTTTAAAATAAAAGAAAAGCGATAACGCAAACAAAAGCTTAACCTTACATTATTCCTCCAAGGAGAGCAATGGTTAATTCAAATTTAAATGAACAGATTAATGATAATGATAATATTAAGGCATAAGCTTTGGTTTGTTGGTTGATTTATGTATGTGTATTATCTATGCTGAATAGAAGAAAACCAACCCAGAAACGTTAAGAACTTAACTTCACAAAAGGGCCCCATCTGGCTTTTGAACCCAGGACCCTCTTGTTGTGAGGTGAGAATGCAACCCACTTTGCCACTGTGTCACCAATTGTCATTGCTATTGCTAGAAATCAAATAAATACTTGATATAATGAAGATACAAATTAAATCTTAATAAACCTTAATAAAAATAAAAGGTGTGAAAATATTATCCTAATAATATTATACATAGGCTATTAAATTAATACTTAGGCTATTAAGTAAGCTATTAAGAACCAGCTGTCTAAAAAGTAGAAACAGGTTTGTCTGCACCACTGTCATCTGAAATGCCCACAAATACACAACCCTTCCCCCCACTCCTCTGCTCAGCATCTATGGACAACAATCCCTTGTGTTGGCTTTCAGTTTGTGTGAGTTACAATACGATTAACCAGAGCTATGCACACTCTCAATCTGATGAATGATGAGATATGCAGTAAAACCACCACCTTCAGAGGATCCACACAAGGACAGTATTGCATTGATATTGTGGCTGATTAAATGGTTCTTTAACAGTAAATGACGTAATCTACAGGAATTGTAACATGACATCACACTGTAGTCATCCTACCACTGATTGACGACCACGCATTATGTTTGATGGAACCAGATCATTCATTTTAAGTCTAATTTAGATTTTAAGGGTTAGATTACTAGTTGCTCTTACTTTGCTCTTTAAGAAGCATTAAGCATGAGTCAAATTATACAGAAGCCACTGCTGAAGACGGTGGCTTTTTGGTGCCCACCTGTACATCGTTTCTGCAGTGAGAGGATTTCCAGGTGAAGACTGTGCAACATTGTCAGGTGCTCCTGTCTAAGAAACACTATACTCCTCTCCACACTCTGGATCTGCTGAGGTAAGCCGCTGTCATCTGCCATGGCACTGCCTGGAAATGAAAGGAACCATGGAGCCATCAGACTAAAATTGCTCAGTATTTTATTTTATTTGTGTTTAATACATTTTAATCTACTCACACTACACATGAAAATATTACTAATGGCATATTTTATTTTAAATTGAAAAACGTGTGCTCTTAATCAACATGATAGTCTATTACTATTACTATTAGACCACCAAATGTAGGGCAGTATTATTTTGTATTAGCCTATATATTAAACCTTTATATAATTATAACCACTGTTATTATAGACTCCAATAGGCAAAAACATCCTTGGGAAACCAAAAGCAAAGATCTCACAAGGACACCAGAACAGAAGCATGTATCTTTTGGAATTTGGTCTCAAACTGATAAAGCCAAGGGAGTTCATAACTTCACAAGTGGGTTAACTGTTTTATACAACCCTACCTTTGGTACAAAGCGCAGATGGACGATGGCCTGTAGCCTGTAAATCACGTGCGTTTTAGGCGTCCACCAGTCGGTTAGGGCTCAGTGGTCATCAGGGCATGTGGTAGTCCAGACTGCAGGCTGCGGCTCACACCCACATTTCCCCAAAGGGTTCTTCAGTTTTGACTCCGTTTGCTTACGGGATTTAACGACAGGAAAAGTGCGCACAAAAGCAAAACCAGCAAGAAGCAGTGCAGTCATCTGGCAACACCTCCCCCCGCTGCCACATTTAGCTAAAAAACATTAGTTTGCTCATCAAAAGGGACGAAGACGGTGAGGTGCGCAGTGCCTTTTACCACGCGCAGCCTTCTCCCTCTGCCACCAAAGTGAACAGCTCAGGAAGACTGGACAAAATAATGATAAAAACAAGGCAACGCGAACAGAACACGCGAGAATATCGTATGCCGTAGAAAGCGAGCCGGGTTGATGATTGGTGGAGTGGCTCGGAACCGCGTGAGATACCGCCTTCTACAATAGAGCCAACTAGGGAAAATATAGTGTCTACGAAATACTAGATAGGCTTACTCTACACAATCAGCGCAAATATACAATGTACAAGAACAGATTCATGTTTTGTTTCCGATAGGTGAGTCTATGCTAGATTGAAACATACGCGTGAAGTGATTTCAGAACCATGGAGAGAGCTCTTTACTATTCGAAATTTAAAACTATTTATCGTTTTTAAGTAGCTTAATAAGTTATTTCTGTCTGAATGACTAAATTAATCTGGAAAAACAAATATAAACATCTTATTTGCACCAAGAAAGGACAACATTTTCGACCGCATTTTCTTTTTACATTAAACAAATATTGTTACTGTATAAACATACGCTTTTACAATAATTACAAAATAATCTCTGCCAAAAGATTAACTTAATAGTTACAAAATTAACAAAAACAAGAAAGCCAATGAAAAAACTTGCTTTCACTTGATGCAAGTTGTTGCAAGGTCGTAGATATCCATGAGTTTTTAAGTCCACAGTATGAACAGTCTTCAATGCTTTTTTTTTTTTTTTTTTTTTTTTTTTGACAGGCAAAAACCAGATGAAATACACAGGTCTACAGGTGGCACAGGAGAAAAAGAAATTCAAACACATACATACACATTGTTCCTATTAGCTTTAGCACAGGTTTTACAATGCTGTAAATATATGGTTTATCATTGCAACTTACTACTCAATTTATCTTTTGGTAATTAACACAACACTTTGTAATTAGAGTGTTATTACACAGCAGCACAAATATGGAACACTCCAACTCCATAAGTAGTAGCCATGTACAACACATTTACAACAATTTAAAGTCTTCATTGTCAACAGATTACAATACAATAAACTTAAGCTGCCATTAAATATGATTAAAACAATACATTCACAATACAAATTTATTTGTAAAGGCAATTAATCCAGTTGTCAGAGTGCGGCTTTTTCACAATTACAGAATGGAATTTCTTCAATCAATGGTGTCTGAGTGTCAAGTTTTATCAACCGTCAGCAGCTACAAAACCATGTCATCAACTGCTTAACTTAAAACACAGTTGAAGTTCTGATTTCAGGACTTGTGTTTTGGTAAGGGCAAAACAAGTACAGTAATGGAAATTGTGGTAAAAAAAATAAAACAAAGAAGCAATCATACCAAACATATTGTAATAAACTTATTACAAAACACCAACTGTTTAGTCCACAATTTCTAGGCAAATAAATTACAACATACGAAATGTTGTATCCTCCAAAAAAAAAAAAGTGCTATAGCAACTAAGGCCAAACATGAATGACATCAAGAACCTTGTAATATGGTTAACAAATGAATAAGCAGCCTTGTAGAAACAACATGTACTGTAACTTTGTTATTGTTTTTAAATGGGTGTGGGTGGGTGAGCTAACCAAAGTCTGTCTGATAGGCAAAGAATCAGAAAAATTATTCCATGATTTTCATAAATTACCATTTTGATTTCATCACAATTTATTTACTAAATATAAAGGTAATTATTCTTCTGGCTGAGGAGGAGTGGGATAAGAAAAGTGTTGATCATATTACTGCATTAAACAAAAAAAACAAAACAAAACAATGAAACGCAATGAGACAATATCACCAAAATAGCATACTGTCACAGGGATTTAATTTGTATCGTTATATAGCCCAGCCTAGCTCTACATGTAAAATATTAGTGCTTCAACAACAGTGCATAATGGCAGCACCACTTTCTGCCACAGAGCTTGTTTTCCTAATAAGAGTTCAAGTGTAGTCACAGTCATAGAGCTTTCCATCAATGTATTTTGGTGTTAGTACACAGGTCAGACAGGTCCCTTGCAATGTTTCCACCAATGTTTAGAACAATCTTCTTAATTGACAGAACAAGCTATGACACTGAAACTGAGTAATACTAACTGCTAAGCACGAATGTGCAATTTGCAGTTATTGAGTGTTTTTACTCCAGAATTTCTATTGGCAACTATAATATTTAAAGTTAGAGCCTTGTGTGTATTAATTGGCATTTCTTCAGTGTTAGTCAGCTTGAGAAGTAGCCATGATTTCAACAACATTAAATGAAGTGGTTAGAAATAAACCATGATCCTTTACAATAATAGCATATTTTTTTATCTATAAAGATGATTTGGCCAAAAGAGTGTATATCAAACAGATGGGTGAGTGTATAAGTAAAAGGATACATACAATACATTTAAACTGTTATCTGCTACAAGTTTTCAGAGGTAGCAGGCGGTTGTTAATTGAGGAATATAGTGTGCAGTGCTAGTGCTTAAGATGACATTTGACAGAGCCATGGCCCAATAAGCATATACCTGCTAAATGCCTGTTCTAAGCTTAAATTCAAATGATTTTATGAATCGATGGTTTACAGAGTTAAAACAGTTTAGAGGTGTTACTCAATTTCAAGAACACACAGTGCATCTTTGCTTAGAGAAAGCTACATTTAGCACAGATCTAACTTGAAGACAGTAAGGCATTGGTGTAATGCAAGGCCATGCATTGTTCAGAATAAAAATGGCACTTCAGGATAACTGTACCGCAGTTAATAATAGAGTATAGAAGATTTATGAATCAGAGGGTATTTTTTATGATTATTTCCATTAGCGAGGTGTCATACGCCATGCCACCCAAGACCATATTGTATATGATTCCAATGTTTCGCATGACTCCTCTCATCTTCACTCTTACCTACATGTCTTTGTCCTTCTTTGGCTCACGAGTGCTTGTTTTCAAGAAGTCAGTTCTGAGTAGCCGGTAGAACAACACAATATTCATGACAGTCATTATGGCCATTCCCACACTGCCCAATGTGTAGGCCAGAAGAGGAATATTGTCCCTGTTGAGCACCAGCCAGCGGGTCATCCATGCCAGAGTGTTGATCCGAAATACTACATAAGTGCCCAGGTTGATAATGCTGTTAACTCGGTACAATGTGCCCACTGCAATATTGGCCATTCGCAGCATCTGCCGGAGATGAAGGAAGACAGAGTTGATCTCCACCAGGAGGGCCACCACAGCAAAGCCCACATAGTGGCAGGAAATCACAGAGAGGCCAAAACAAGCAATCACCTTTGGGAATAGAGAAAACAGACAGTAGTTTATGATTAGTTAAAGTGATGTGAATAAAACAAAATAATATAAAGTTCTGACAGTGTGCTGACAATTTGAATTAAATATGAATTCAATGTGCCATATTTACAGTTTCTATATTGCCATCAATGTTATCTTTCACCACAATATATTGGCGAGTTGGTTTAGCAAACAGACATGTCCACTAGGTGGCAGCAAATGGCCTCAAATGAAGTGAAACAAATGAGAAAATGTTATTTACATAGAATGTGACAACTTGACTGACACAATCAAAGACAAACTGTGCATCCAACATGCATCCAAACTGCAGAGCCTTAACAAAAGCATCTGTAATGTTTATGCCGATGTGGTGCAGCAAATGTAAATCATGTGATACAGTGTAAGTGTGACCCTTCACAGTAGTCACACTTTAGCTGCTTGTGAAGCGGGCACAGATCTGAGGTCACAGGATGTACTTTGTCGCAGTCGTGTGACATGCTGCATAGGGCATGTGAGGAGAGCCGTGATTTTTTTTTTTTTTTTTTTAATAAAATGTACACAAAATACATACAGAAACCCAAACCCCAAGCAACAATGATTTTATTTTTACTCATTGGTGAGGCTCAAAGTAGATTAGAGCTGCAGGTCATAAAAAATTCTTACACAAGCACATGATAAGGTAGTTAGAGGGCATTTGTGTTCAAAACACCTGTAACCACAGAATGCCACAGGTGAGATAAGGTTGTGTGTTCTAAGTTAAATTTGCAAAGATTTTATGAGCAAATGATAAACTATATTATTCACAATGCAATTTCACTTTAATAACTACTAAAACATAATTGTTTGAAATGCATCTGTTCTGTTACATCAGTTGCATAATGGTATAACACATTTTGCAACCAATAAAAAAACTCATCTTTAACCTAAGTACAACATACACTGATAGCAATGACCCACAAAGTCACATAACCTCATATTTAGAATATATAACTGAACCTGTTCAGGGACAGGGGCCATAAACAGCCATAAAACGCACAAGGTTCAAATGAATACAACAGCTAGAAAGGGTACACACCTGTCCTCCAGAATGCACTGCCTTTTCATTGGACACACTTCACCTTTTCATCACACCTCACACTGGTGAAAAAAAATCCCTTCCAGCTCGTTAGCCTTCTTCTGCATGGAGGGTAAATGCTTACAAACAGCAGCACCACTGTTACCCCAGGGTAATATTGTGCCTCTAATCTGGCTAAACCCCTGGGTCTATCAGACAAACAGACACTGCACAATCTAGGCACTGACACTGTTAAACTCTAGATCAGATACTGTCCCCATTCAGCATTAGAAATTCAAACACATATTCACGTGTTTGGACCTTGGTGGTATCTCAGGCCTTTTATTTCCTAATCTAGAATTGAATTAATATGTAAAATCACTTCTTTAGCTACAGTCACAACATAATTTCAATTTATGGAGCAGGCCTACACACAACAGTTGTGCACACATCCTAAAACCAGGTTGAATGGGTTGTTTACAGTTTAAAAACAAGCGTTTTGTTTCTTCTTTCTCCCTGTGGATGCAATTAGATGTTCTTTACACCCCAGTGAGGGACCTTCCTCCCTTTTTCAGAAGCATCTATGCACAATTATACTTGTTGCATAACGCAGTAGAGCATAATATTAATAGAAATTAAACCACTCAACACAGAAAACAGGAAAAACTTTCATTTATTTTGATGTTCAATTTGCCAATTCTGACAATAAATGCTGAATCCCCTTTGCCTACCTCATCATAAAGTGTTCTATTGTTGATATATGTACTTACTATGCTTTTCACTGTTTTTTACATTCATGCAGTGTCATACAGTGGGTATGTCTGTCTACTGTCTACTGTATTGTAAATGTTCTCTTCCCAAAGGTTATGAATTGTCTCTTGGTCCAAGAATTTTTCTGCATTGTCACATGCTCATTGTGACATGACCCTACATCCTTTAAAAGGGCTCAGCAGGTGGTATTTCATTATATGCCCTGACGAAGACACAACCTGTGTCGAAACATGTTGGCTTGTCCCATGTAAGCAATAAAGGAATTTTACCTTCACTAACAGAGCGCCTTGGACCTTTTGACAGCTTTTTTTACTTTTTCACAGTAAGTTTTTATACTACAAGCATGGTCATTTTCACTGTTTGCTAGCTTTTGAGCCCTGTCCTTGAGGAGCACCCATTCAGAATTTTTCACTAAGAGAACCCTGTGAAGGCTCTCACTTTTCCTGTATTTTTAATAAAGGCTGAATGTTTCATTATTTAAAACAATCTACCGTACATACCAAAGATAGTATGAATGTGGTGTGTGCGTGAGTGTTGGTGGTGGTCAGAGAGGCCAATCGTGCCGAATGGCTTCTGTCAGTCTATCCCAGGGCAGCTGTGGCAATAGTAGCTTACCACCGCCAAGTCTGGAGTGAACAAATAATGCACTGTAAAGCGCTTTGGGAGTCATGAGAGGTGCTATATAAATCCAATTAATTAATTAATTAATTAATTAATTATCAAAATTGAGTTTGAAATTTTAGTATTGTGACAACACTAATTGTGAGTCACTTATTGTGCAATCTTATTTTTCCTTTTTGTCTTTACCATTTCCTTTACTATTTTTTGCTTGTTTGTATTTAGTTTACATTCTATAGTTTGTATTTGTAGTTGGGTGTTACTGGAACCTTGTTTTCCCCTGTTGGGCATGAATTAAGTATTTATCCATCCATTTTCTTCCACTTATCCGGGGCCGGAATGCGGGAGCAACAGTCTAAGCAGGGACTCCCAGACTTCTCTCACCCCAGCCATGTCCTCCAGCTCCTGCGGTGGGACCCCAAGGCGTCCCCAGGCCAGACGAGAGACATAGTCCCTCCGTCTCCTGGGTCTTCCACGGGGCCTCCTCCCGGTGGGACATGCCCGGAGCATCTCCCTCGGGAGGTGTCCAGGAGGCATCCGGAACAGATGCCCAAGCCACCTCAGCTGGCTCCTCTCGACGTGGAGGAGCAGCAGCTCTACTCTGAGCTCCTCTCGTGTGGCCGAGCTCCTTACCCTATCTCTAAGGGAAGTAAGTATTTAGTTTTATCTAATCCAGCCCAAAAGCCACATTTAATGTCAATTAATATTACATAATGTTTGCTTTAAACTGAACCATGTGGTTTGTGTTTATGAATTAAGCAGGTTTAATAACTAATCCAGACAAAGCAGATAAAAAGATTATTAAAAAAAAACATTTAGGTTGTTTCATATGAACCAGAAACAAAACAAGGCTCCTCTGTTAGCCTATATATTTGTTTGCTCCACTGCCCTAATAAGCAGTGATAGTGTCTGGTTTGGGATTGTGCTAAACCAATAAGCCTCTAAGACCTACACTTAAACAACTGAGTAAGAACTGTCAGTCTCACGAAAAACATGTTTGTCTGTTTGAATCTCTAATTCCTTACTACAATGGTTCATGACTAGGGCAACAACTAACAATTATTTATTGCAAGGATGGACTGTGTGCGGGATTCCTTTCTTGTTTTAAGTTTGATGAGTTGCTCCCATTCATCCAACACACCTTCCTTTACATTGATATGCAAGGTCTCCTGCTCCTTTTCCTGTAAATACATTATCAGCCAAATAAAGGTTGTAATATAGTTGACCCAAGGCTTCTAAATAGAGAATATTAATGACTAAAGTGTATTGTTGATGAAAATCAGAAACTGTTCATTCTTTATTGACATTTTGTTTTAATATTTTTTTTTTGTTTTAGAATCTATATAACGATTATCAAAACATGATTTTAGACAGCTAGTCACGATTAGTCAATAATTGTCGCTGCCCCATTCACAACTGTCGATTATATAAGAAATAATTTGTTCTTCAGGTTGCATTGATTGATTGATCTTATATACGTCTAAATGGTATCTATGTATATGTACATATACATGTATAGCAGGGTCAAAGGGCATTAAATGTTGAAAAACATGTTTAGCAGATGTAGTCAGCTGGCCTCAATAACCTGACAGAGATGATTCACTCAGCTAACACAGCCAATTCTAAGACAAATACTTCACAGAAAACCAATGGAATCAAAACCGAACTGTGTTAGGCAAAGGCTTGCCACAAAGTGTCTCAAAGTAACACACTAAATCTCAGAACGACCTACGGCTGGAACAACGAGAGGCCAAGGCTTAAATCTAGTCTGACAAAACTACAGCAGAGGGCCAATTAGTGTTATAATCGGTATTGTTATGAAGCCTAACATATAAAATCTTGAATCTTGAACTTTATCAGTATTGAGTTTTCATTTGCAGGGAAAAGAAAATGAAAAAAAGGAACGCTCCTAAGAGACTCAGTTAAGACTTATAGTTATGACCCATCGGGTTATCAACAGCAGTGGGGTGATGAGCAGCTTAGATACACAACAAACATTCAAAGTAAGTCCAAAGTCTAACAGGACCCACACATAGTACACTTATCTGCTGAATGGGGGTAGCCGTGATTAATATCATGCGCTTTGTGTTAACTCGTTTCAGCTGACAACAGCAGCACTTCTCTGGTCACAAACATCTGCTTAGAATGGAATATCACACTTTAACAATTTTATAGGGTGTAAAAAGATAAATTATCTCACTTTACATCAGAACAGTGAAATGAAAACCCTAAACCATATGCTTTTTTGACATGATGGGTAATGGGTACTTCTTGTGAGATTTTGAGGACATACACAATATGCCTGCAAAGTATCACGAGGAACACAACACGAGTCATGACTGCTGTACTGTGAAGACAGCTCAGTGTTTACATATGCTTTGGTGGAAACCCCAAGGTGTGACAACTAGTTAGAACAACTTATACTTTACCTCACCCACCTTATTTGTCATTCACTTCACCGAGCATGTAAAAATTTCCATGATAGATGATTGCACCTCCTCCTTTTAGGTCAACAGGAAGTAAACAGAATAGTATAGTAAATTCTATGTAGATTCAATTTGCAGCCACACACACGTTTCTCCTAACACATTGTTTATTAAAATGACTAATGGTTAAATGCCCAGAGCTAGGGAGACACAAAGAAATGTCAAAAAAACACAACAATAGCATGTACTACAGCAACAACAGAGCTCTGATTCGTTGGAATCCATGTGAGGGGGTGGTATAAGCACTAGTGAGCGGGTGATTGCGGACGGATGAGGGGGTGAGGGGTGGACATGTTTTGAGGTGAGGTATATTGAGGGGGTGAACAAGGCGCTGTGTGTGATATAGGAACTACAGCCAGGAATGAATGTTGTGAGGAATTGGCACAAGACATTTTGTGTGAGAATGTGTGTGTGTGTGTGCACGTGTGTGTGTGTCTCTGGGACGCCTGAGGTTCATGTGGAGACCAGATGTCCTGTGTTTAGTTACATTCACAGAAAAGGGGGACCCATCGGGGTTTCCCACTAAGGAGAGAAAATATGCACATTTTACCTGCCAAAAAGCTCATGTGCATGTGTGTTTTGGTTCCCCTTGCACAATATGTTGATGCTTTTTTGGGAGAGCAAGATAGGTTGGTGCAGTACATTGTGTGGTTAGGGCAATTCATGTGTTTAATCGATAAGCATTTTTCTCCTATATTTGTCCTTTTAGCCATAACACTTAACAAGTCCAATATGACTGAGGAAAAAATGCAAAAACAGTCTAACATGAGATAAAAACTGGGAAAATAAAGACAACACAGTTCCTGGGTAAATGGAAATGCTGTACAACTATAGCTGGCTCACAAAGAAACAAAACATACCACACATAGTGTAAAGCTTCTGGGACATTAAGGGCTGTGGTTGTTTTATGAGCAATAACAACTCTGTATGCTTTAAATACATGCCCTAACAACTATAGGAACAAGCCACTGAGGGAAACTGTGTCCATAAGGAAATAAACATCAGGAGAACGTCCAAGTAACTTTGCACAAACATAGTGGTCTCCAGACACTGGGGTTCTAGGCAAACCAAGTTGCAACAAACTTTTGGGTGTTTGTTCAACTTAACCTACAGGGTAAAAAGTACAACAGAAGCAGATGTACAGGAAAATCAGGTTATCAAGGAGTGGAGATCCAGGACATTCGGGTTTCATAGAGTCATTTCATGACCAACTTAATACACCAATCTCCCCCTTACTAGTCTTGCAAAGCCTCAACTGCATGTTTCCAGGAGTGACATTCCTTGGCTACTATGTGAGACAGTAAAAAGCCCCTCCTACAAATGGTTATTTTAATGTCCCATGTAAACTGAGATCACACCCATTAATCATTATGAGTGCTAGGACAAGACAAAAATGTTTTGGGACTCATCTTCTGAGAAACACAGAGCCTTAACATGTAGCAATGTTGATTGGAAAAGACCATAAAACCTGTAAAATCACTGTATGGGAAGACCAAGTATCCAACTCCACAAAACAGAATTGTTTTTAATACAAAGCGTCTGATCAACTTTTATTAAAGGGAAATTGTGAATGCATTTCCATTGCTTTAACCACTGTCAAAGATGCGCACAATGGAAAAGATGTGTAATAACTGCCACTTTTGGAGCCAATGTCATGCATAGGAAAAGTCCTGCTTTTGCTAATAGGTTATAGTTCTCTAGTTCTGTATTTCCCAAACTTTTAGCAGAAGCAAATTATCATCTCAGAAAATAAATTGATTTACAAGTAAAATACAAATAAATACTTGAGTTAGCAATATACAATCAAACAAAAATATACTATATTAGGACAATTCATGCAAACCAAACTGAAGTAGGACTAAACTGCCTTACGTGACAAGTCTAACTAAACCAGCATAGAACTATTCAATTTCATTCCATCTTGCGACTCATAAGTACAGTCAGAAATATCTTAAAAAGACCCATTTAAAGGCCCTGTACGCGATAGTTCCTATGTATCTGAGCTAAATTTTTCTTGCCCCCGTAGAAATATACTGTATAAGCAGCTCTTCAAAATATGTCTGCTGTGTGGAGTCTGCATCTTAAGTGTTTCATTGCCTGATAATCAGCAAGTGACCCATGCTAGTTTTTTTTTACTGTGACAGGCGGCAAAACTCCACTCTGATTTATTAAAGTTGTGAAAAGCAAACTCAACCCACTGCAAACTGTTTAAAATGTTGTTTAAAACTGTAAAAATCAGGTATAGCACCTTTAAGGAAAATTAAAAGCATGAATGAAGATAATGCAAATATTGTTTCACAAAGTAAACTACAGATTACAATAGAGCTTTATTTTTTAAGTAGCTATAGACTAAACTGGAAGTGGCTAGACACTTGGCAAACAGGAAAAACCACAAAGATATAGTCTGTTTTAGGACCAGTTATCTTGTTTCTTATGCTTAGGCTTTGTCATAATAAGGGTCCCTTTGAAACATGTGTCTACTAACACATGCTTAGATGATAAATATGACAAAGCTGTGATGGCTAAAACGATGCTTTTAGTGTGTATGCCATGGAGCGAGATCTTTGTTATTAGGCCTGTCTCAATAATCACTATATCGACTTATTGTTCCATAAAAATAGTACATTTCAAATAGGCATTTTTGGAGGATATTCCTGCTTTATGGCAATTGTGCCGGGGGCATGAATGTTTCGTTATTATAGTTTTTTGTCTATATTTGAATCAGCAATATATCATACTTCAAAATTTGTTATTGTGATAAGCATATTTGTTGTGATAGTTGATACACACAATTCATGAGAATATTAATTGTAAAAGGAAAGATTTAGAAGCTATGTTAAAATTGTTAAAACCATTTAAAATAATCTGACTGTCTTTTATATTTAAATTATTACTATTATCTATGATGAATAGCGGCACTGTGGCATCGAAGAAAACCGAATGAATAAGGCCTATTAAACATCCTAATATCCTTATGCTGATGACCATACAAGTTTGGTTGGCCTGGCAACGAGTACCAGTATTATTAAATATATGTTAAAAGAGGTAGAGAAAAAAATATGTGGCCACTATCTTGTTCTGTTTTGAGCTATACATGGAGATAGGATGATACTGGGTGAATCAGATTGTTCATGGCTGTCACAGAAGAATTACGGGCTTTGTTCCTCCTCCCTTGATCTTTCAAACCCAACAAGAAAGACTGGTAATGGTCTTTTCCCTGTATGCATGTGACAGAAGGCATGCACTTGACAGAGACTGTGGATTGGTTGCACAATCTTTCAACATAAAAACTAATATTGACTGAAAATAGTATTAATTATTTGGCAACGCTTGGCCTACTTTGTTTATCACTGACCCTAACATTCAAATACAGTCATAATATTTTGGCTTTGAAGGTTCAGGGGTCCATTAGCAGCACTGCAGAAGATACTATGAACCATTTTTTGACTTTATATTGAATGTATAGTTGTCATGATGGCACCTACCACAGTGTGATGAAAGAGAAGTTCCCATGAGACACTGAGCTTCTGGTTTAGCACCATGTCAAAGAAGTCATACATGAAATAACCTGGGGAAAAAGAAATACAATGTTCAGTTTTAAACATTTGGCCAAGTTGTCAATTATCCACAACCAAATCATCGTGAGAAGGGATATTTGGGGGTTCATTTAAGAAAATCAAGGGTGTCAGGGGGACCCTGCTTCCATGACGACCACAGCAGCTTCCAAGATGTGTGTTGGAGAGGGTCTATTCATATCCTTCACCCCCCGCCTCTCCCCTCTGCCGCCGTATCCATGGAGACCACTTTTCAGAATAGAGCTCATAGGGAAGACAGAAATCAAGGGTTGCATAGGAACTTATGGGGCCTTATTCAGGAAAATATGTATGGACTGACATTGGGTATATGTTAACATGAGAATACATTTCATTAGCATGTTACATAGTATAGGATTGCACGTAGCAATAATTTAGTAATCATATAATAAATAATTATTTGTATTGAACTTTGAGATTTTTAAATTTATAAATCAGTCAAAGTGACTACTGAAGGCTTGTAGATATCTATGCCCATTATAAAAATTTATTACCATTTCGATATAATAAAGCAACTGTCTGTTTTAAAACATTTGGGCATGTGTTGGGACATGTGTTGGGTCTGTTTAGTCTAGTTAATGACTAAATATTATTCATTAATTTAGATGATCAGTCACAAGGAAAAATGTTGAAATCCTAATGTTACAACATGCTGAGACACATGTGACACACTTGAAGCAAGGGAATTACAATACAATTACTTATTTAAACCTTAACTGCCAGTGAAAGAAAAAAAAAAACACTTACATTACACTAGGCATGCACTGATTTCCTATTCAGAACTGCTTCAGGGAAAAAATGCTGGATTTGGGCAACAACATTCCAATACATTATACCCTTAAGATAATTTTAAAAGAATGAGAACATGATTACATCAGCAGACTCATTCTAATTCAAACTTAGTTATCTCAGCAGGGAAACATTCAAATACTGTGGATCTTTTCTTTGCTTTCTGACTAAACTGAGCTTTCACTGGAACTATTAATACACTACATCTTCTCTGTAATTTATTATTACCACAAACCCACAAGTGATACAACAGTGTTTCTAAAAATCTGATTCAGTTCTTCTTAGACAAGACTTGTGTTTAACAAGTGACCAACGTTTTAGGCATTTGCACCCTGTCACAGTGAGGTTTGTGGTGAGCCGAGCACATAGCACATTTGACACTTCTGCCTCACTACATTCCTAAAGGCAGTTCAAGGGATGCAAAGAGCGGCCTTTTACCAGAGCAGCACCGGAAGCTACAACTGAATTAAACCACTTGATGCACATTTGTGGCTGACTGATGTCACGTGTCGGGGTTGCACCCGGTGCCTGGGACCACTAATAATGACCTCCATTGAGCATCAAATACCAACAACAGATACTTGCTCTGCCAGATTCAAGGGCTGGGCTCTGTAAAGAATGTCAAACATCTTGGGAATCCTCTGAGAGCGCTTGTTGGCTGGTGTGGATCTAATAAATTTGAATGGATTGGGCAAACTAGTAACTGTGTTACTAGTTGATCTTTTTGTATATTTATCTGTGTGAGCAGAAAAGGCAAAATAAAATTCTTAAGGCTTTGTTTTTGATTTTAATTTAAAATCCACAGGAGCATCAAACCTGTAAAAAACAATTTGGCTGGTTTGGGTATAAGTAAACTACATTGTCTGCAAGTTTCAGTGGTGAATGAATAATTTAAATCGGCTACCTCATTGCAATTATTACAACCCTACATATAAGCTATAATAAAGCATTCATGACCACTCACCGATTGAAAAGGAAACCAATGCATGAGAAAACACAGAGAAGGTTTCTATCAAGTCCTCTGCCATCTGAGGGTGACGGAAAAAGCTGAAAGAAAATGGATTAAAATGAGGAACTTCCACACCACATTTGATAATATATAATGGGGGGGGGGTGTATTATTTTAATACGGTGCTAATATTGTAATGAATCTGATGTCTTTTCTATGTCTTTTCTATTTTACTATTCCCAGATTCATTTAAAGATTGTAGTTAGAGATCAAACAATGTTGGTCCACAGCTGATTATGCAAATGGATAGGTTAATTGGTTAATATAAATGGCAAGTACAAGTCACGTGGATACCTTTAATCAAGATTTACTGTTATAATTAGATTTTACTTACCAAAGCACAGCCCATATTGCAGTAACAAAACTATGCACAAAGGATGTCGCGATGTTTCTCCATTTCCATGCATTTCTGTGGGCAGTCTCGGGGATGGGAAGTTTACGTATTCCAGCGTTCACAAGCCTGAAAAATGCCACAGAACCCCCAGTTGTCAAGATCACTGAACTTAACTCCATGGCTGCAAGGTTTGTCTCGAGTGCCAGAAATTTCCCCGACTCCAAATGTCTTCAGGGAGAGCGGTGGGCGCGAAAACACTCAACGATTGTCAACGAGAGGAAAGACAGAAGGATATTTGTTTGAAAGGAGCGCGACAGTCCGGTTAACATGCCGAGTAAACCGTTCTCAACCCCAAGTGTATGTTGTAGCGCGCGAAAAATCCCGTTTCTTTCAAGGATTTTCAATTGATTCGAAAGAAAAGGCGTGGACAAAAGCAAAATACGCTCTTGGTGTTTTGGGAATCTAGTGCCCAGTATCCTTCAAAGTCGCGACAGAGCTCTACAAATATGGACAGTCGGTGTGGTTATAAGGGCGTGAAGCCTCATCTGCGCTTGTGAAACTGCCCTGTTGTAAAACTCATGCCCCTGCCTTGTGTAACTTCTTGACATCAACAGAAACCAAACAACGCTGTCTCCCCGCCCTACTACAGGGGGCGTGACCGGCGCGCAGAGGCTTTTGTGTGCAGTCGGAAAAAAGACGACTGATGAAAATAATAAGAGGGTTATTTTCTTCATAGCTTCAGCGACTATCGACACAATTCTACTGATTCTGGAAGTCATATTTGTAATTCTGTTGGGTATAACTGTAAAGGTAAAGGTGCACTTCGTAACTTTTGCGGTGGAAGGTCCGCCACCTGTTTCTTGTCCATAGACGTGTTATTAGACAGTAGGATTACACTTGTTAGCGCTAGTATTAGCCTAGAATGTATATCTGTGTCGTAGAAACTAGCAGATGACGCCTCCAAGCCAAATTACAGGTCAGATCTGCGGAAAGGCGAGCCTATTCACAGTAAAAATGCATGCTTTTGTTAAGACTTTTATTAAGTCTTTCAGTGTATTCTTGAGCCGTAAAAATGTAATTGCAAGATACGTTTAATGCCAGATGGAACATTCTAGCCAAAGCCATGGGGACATAGAACATGAACACAAACGGGAGATGTCTAGTCGTTGAGTAGTTCAAGTGCTCTTCGCCAAAAAATGTGAATGGCTTCTATAGTGTTATAATAACAAAGTCAGCGACGCCCTCAAGTGGCGTGAGTTGCGTATTATTGTCTATATCGTGTTCTTTTCTGCCGATTCCGATACAAAAGCTGCAACCGATCCATTAATGTAATTTTAGTGTGCACTCCAAAATATTGCACCACATATCTGGCCTCTAATCAATGCATAAAACGGTTTTCATAAGATTCCTGTGGGTGCGCGCATGATCACTACGGGGCCATTGTTGTGTATGACCGATGATGAAATAACCGTGTCCAATCCAGTCTGCTGTTGTAGAGGAGCACGCGCAGATCACACGACTTTGGATGGTCGGCTCCAGTCCGTCTCGTCCTTAAATGCCCCATATCTTTGCATCCTAACTGAGGCGTCTTGCATCCACAGGCCCAGCATCGGACTGACAGTGGAAGGGAGCAGAACGGGTAAGTGCAGATGTCAACAGAGCGGGTGAGAAGAACACATGGAAAGACTTTTTTGTCGAAAATAAGTATTACATTTCAATTATTCGTGAGAAACTGCAGAAGCAAGTCTAATCAGGCTACTTTTTAAAATATTCATGAGTTTCAGCTTCTTGTTATATGCAAAATGTTGTTTAGAAGATGTAATAGAAGAAATAATATTTGGTTTTAAATTGTTATTCGCTATAGCAGTCCTAATTTTTCGTCGTTCAAAAACCTATGTGTGTTTTAACAGCCTAGCTCTGAGGTCTCTAAGAATTAACTGTCAAACGTTTAAATGAACGATAGTTAACACAATGCCTCACAGGCTTAAGTGTTCAAAGGATACAATGCAAACATGGGAGCGGCCATTATGGCTTGCTTGCACTTGTTTTCATTTACGATTTAAGTCACCACACAGACCCAGTTGAACAGGTTTTGCTGTGTCATGTAGTTATGGAAGCCTGCCAAGAACGAGGACCAGATGGTTATCCAGAGGATGAGTTGATAACCTTGGTATGTCAAGAAGAAGATCTAAAAGATGGAGAGTAAGTTTTAAAGTTTCCTCAAATGACACAGTTTGAATGACACACACCATGCATATTCTAATGCAGTGGTTCCCAACCTTTTTCTCCCAGCGACCTATATTGTACCCATGAATAAATCGGTGACCCCCACATTCTCCTACCCGATAAGTTACAGTCTTATAAGGAAATATATCATTATTTTCTGGTAAATAAATATGTTATTGAACACTAATAATTATAAAAAACATTTAACAGAAGCAAGTCAAATTTCATCTCTTCATTAAAATGTACACAATTTAGTCTGGACCTCTTTTCTAAGAACCTCTGGGGACCCCCTGAGAATCTTTGGGGACCCAAATTTGAGTCCTGACCCCCAGGTTAGAAATGACTGTTCAAACACATGTGTTAAACGAAAACGACATATTTAGACTAAGGGTGCTTTCACACTTACACAAACACTGCATCAAAATTGGGAGTAAAGAAACTAATGCTGGAACTAAACCTTGACTAGACCAGAACCAAACCAGGTCTATAAGCTGATCTCAAGCCAACCCTTTATAAATATAGATTGACTGATTAGATGCACTTATGTCTTTGTGCCATTTTCTGCCCAAAGGATGAGAGCTGTGGAAGTGGGTGATGCCAAAGTGTTGCTTGTCCGCACACAGGGTCAATACACTGCTGTTGGAAGTAAATGTACTCATTATGGAGCACCTTTAATTAAAGGTATTTGTAATTCTACACTCAGTCTGTCGACACCGCTCACCTAGAACCCCACTAAAATGAACATTCTGCTTTAGGTGTGCTGATTGGGGATAGAGTCCGATGTCCATTTCATGGAGCATGCTTTAATGTTAAAACTGGGGATATTGAGGACTACCCAGGGCTTGACTCACTTCCATGTTACAAGGTACATAGACATTGTGAAGCGTTAAGTAAACTATTACAAAACACAGATTGAGGCTGACTTACATTCAGAAAAAAAAAACTTCCAATTCAGTGAGTAATGTTTACATTTAATTTGCAAGGTTACAGTGAAGAATGGACAGGTGTATGTTATCATCAACAAAAAAGTAAGCCACATCTTTAAACTATTGCATACGACAGACAAACACAAATATAACAGAATGATATTTACCTGCCAGACAATGATGCAAACTAAGAGGGTGAAGGAGATGTGTAGTGTGACACCAGAGCTCAAACATACCATTGTTCTAATCGGAGGAGGTAAGTTGCTATTTACTTATATATTATATATTGATTTTATTATTTTATTTAAACAATAGACAAATGATTTAAACCTCATATGAACTAATGCTTAGATTTCAGGTATTGTTCACAGGCCCTGCTTCCTTGGTTTGTGCTGAAACACTGCGTCAGAATGACTACAAGGGTCGGATCATCATGATAACCAAAGACATTTTGCCTCCTTTTGATAAACCTAAACTGAGTAAGGTATAGTGCTTTAGAAACACCAATTTTTGCCCTATTTTGCACATGCACTTAACTGACATATAATAATATTTAACCTTTGTTAAAGGCTATGAATGTAGACAGCAACAGCATCCTCCTAAGGTCCTGTGACTTTTTCCATGAGTTTGGTATTGATTTGTGGACCCAAAAGGAGGTAAAGAATGCTGCTTATTTGATTTGTCCTGATAATTTTTAATGAATCCATTCAATTATTTATAATTTTTTGCAGGTGATATCAGTGAACACAGTCAACAAGGTGGTGAAGCTGTCTGATGGCAGCTTGCAGCCTTATGACCAGCTTCTAATTGCAACTGGTTGTAGGTTAGAATAGATCTATTGTTTTACTCTGTAAGCCAACCAACCAAGCACAACAGCACTGCAACTCCATGTTCTTCTCCACAGAGCCCGTCCACTTAACTGTCCTGGGTGTGACTTAGAAGGAGTCATGTTATTACAGAGTTATGAAGATGCTAAAGAGATTCACACTTTGTCTATGGGTCGAAAGGCAGTTGTGATCGGAACCTCTTTCATAGGTGACAATTTATATCTCATCATGCATGGTCATTCAATAAGTCATAAAGAAAATTGATTTAATTGGTGGTGGCATATTTTTAAACATCATGTAGGAATGGAGGCAGCATCCTACTTATCTGACAAAGCTGCTAGTGTTGCAGTGGTTGGCACATCAGCGTATCCATTTGAGTCCTCTCTCGGCCAAGAAATTGGACAAATGACTATGCAAGTGAGAATAAATAAACACAATTATAATTTGTAACAAATTGATGCAAGTTGCTTTAAATGAATCATTGTATCTTTCTAGATGTTGGAGGAGCATGGTGTAAAGTTTTATATGAAAAGTGGAGTTTCTGAAATCAGAGGGCACAATGGCAAGGTAATAACCAGTAATACCTAATGCTTCAGTTGTATTGTATTGAAAACAAATTAACCATAGCAAAGAACAATTTAACTTGTGTTGTTCTGTCTCAGGTGAAAGAGGTGATGCTAAAAGATGGCCGAGTCTTAGAAGCAGATGTAGTGATTTTGGGAATAGGTGATGTTTATTTGTCTGCAGATAAATATGTCAGTTGTAATTGATAAAATATTTAATAAACGTGTCTTGTCTCATTCTCAGGTGTGATTCCAAATTCAGACTTTTTGCAAGGAAGTGGAGTTGAAATAGACTCAAGGAGAGCAGTCATTGTGAATAAGGTAGGGAATTAAGTGATTATTAATATTTCATAGTTAATGTGTTATCAGTAATATACCAAAATATACATATCTCTAAATTTTCGCTCCTCAAAAGATGCCTTTTCTTACAGTTAATGATGACCAATGTCCCAGATATTTTAAGTGCTGGGGATGTTACTGCCTTTCCTCTTACCATTCGAAGAGACCAAATGGTTAGCATTGGCCACTGGCAAATGTCACATGCTCACGGTAGGAGACTGATCAAATCCTCCAAGTTAAGCTGGGTGATATGGCAAAAAAAAAAAAAAAATATCCACCTCATATTGATCTTTTTTTTTCTTATGTCTTTCTTTTCAAAAAACAAATAAAAATGGGTTCTTCTTTACTTTGCTCCAAACCACGTTTCCTAGGATTGACTATAGACCTCTCAATAAAAAAAACTGACGGTTATACATGACTGAATCTCAATTAAAATTATATTAATTACCCAGCTCTAAAGCAAATATTATTCTGCAACATTTCAACTTTGCTTTAAGTATGTTTCTCTTTTTGGCTCATAGGGAGAGTGGCTGCCCTCAGCATGCTCAAGAAAACAACTGAGATCAAGTCCGTTCCTTTCTTCTGGACTGTGCTACTTGGCAAATCAATCAGATACACAGGTCAAGTTAAATATATAGTTTTAATTTTAGTTTTAATTTGTTGAGTAAAGATAAGCAGTCTCACGCCTTTTGTACATTACAGGTTATAACGAAGGATACACAGAAATAATATTCAAAGGCACAGTGGCAGAAAGAAAGTTCTTGGCCTTTTACATAAAGTGAGGTTTCATAAATTGTACACATGCAAACAATACACAGATCTTTGCTCATTTTACAACTTCCTTTATTGACAGGGATGATGTGGTGGTAGCAGCAGCCAGTTTAATGTTTGACCCTGCTGTGGCTTGCTTGGCAGAAATGATGGCTTTGGGACAATGCATAACAAAAGCCCAGGCTATGTAAGCATACAATGATTAAAAATAGTTCAGTACTGTTTGTATATTACTGTGTATTAATGTGAATGTAGTTTTAATGACTTTTATCTCTGTGTATTTAGTGCTGATGACCTGAACTGGCTCCAGACAAAACTGTGACAAATTCACAGATAATAGACAAGAATAAACATGGGTTTGTTTGCTCTATCACTGCCAGATAAAATTAAACTGTGCTCAGGTCTTTTAATAGTATGAGCTCTACGCTATTTAAGATGCCTTATGTGCTATTACTGAGATGCAGAGTTTAATGTATGCGTGTCCTTGTTTATGAAATGTATTTTAATGATAAATGTTTTGCTAGTTTAATGCCCAGGTTTTCTCAGGTGGTGCTTTTTAAAATGATTCTCAGTTTATATTGTCTTAATCAAAACATAACTATCAAATCATCACAACTGATGCCTGTGTTTGTACCAAAAAAATCTACATTATAAATGTATCCTAAATACAAAAAGTTTTATATTATTAAAATAATTCTGCTTAGAATTAGGAGATATACAGTTTTCTACATTAAATACAGTAGAAGTAGTATATAAATAGTTTCATGTGTTGTTGCATTCTCCACAAGAGAGGTAGAGAGGAAGTATTAAGTGTGAACACCACCATTGAGGTGCTTTTTGATGGCCTTACAACTTAGAAAGGAGCAAAGGCTCAATATTGGCCATTTAATAGCTTTTCCAAACACCACTACATTTTTGTCCATGGGTAGTACATAATTTATAATACATTAAAGGGGTTAATTATTGTTCCTTTTCATCAAGTACTGGATAAATTACTTAAAACAAAGTTCAAAATGTTTATTGTGTACACAGAATCCAAAACCAATCGTGTATTATTAGAATTAAAATAATAATTTAAAAAAAATTAATTCTTGGGAGTTTTTTTAGCCTAGACAATCCATCTTTGAACGGATGTGGGGGGTTAGACATCATTTATCTCCTATTTATAACTGAACAGAACTGAAGAAGCCGCTTGGATGATAAGCGAAACGACTTCACTCTAAAACTTTTGTCCAGTTTTTCATTTACTATGGATCATACCTGGACGACTGAGCGATAACACAGACATCTTACTTTTGTTGGCGGGAATGTGTTTTTCCTTTATTTGCATGTTTTGGAGCATTGCTTCACAGAAGATCCTAGCTTGTCAGCCAACAGGAAAGGATTAAGATGACAGTTCTACAAAAAAATAAGACATTTTTTATACAAATGTATCTGTAAAGTAATTTAGCAATGATCTTACTGGTGATACTAAATGAATAACCATTTTCTATCGATCAAGGATACATGTAAACTTGAATAAGTTCCATAGTGCATAAAGTATGTTATTGTCTACCTGTTGTGATGACCTTGAACAGGTGTTTGATATATCCAGAAGCTCAATTTCAAAATCATGGGAAAAGCGAGAGCTCTGCAGAATCAACGCCATCTCTCCACTTACTTTGCATGGAACGTCTTTCTGTACATTTTAGAAGTCAATAATTTCTTATAAAATCACACAGTTCGTACCAGTAATTACAATCATCTTAGCCCAGAGATGTTATTCACTTTGATCTGCTCAGATGAATACCTTAAAGTAATGCGACGAATCAAAGTTCAGCTGGTCTTGGAACTCCTCTATAGTTCCTTTGTAAGTCACTTCTGCTTCAGCACAGACTGGATTTTTTGGCAGCTTGAAAAGCCTGTAGGTTGCTGATACATACCGAATGTCACCTGCCAATTAGGGACATTCTCAAAGGGTTATTATGCCTCTAATGGAAATCATGTAAAACGGTAAAAATCAAAATGTTACCTGCTTTAGCTCTGAGATCATCATTGTACACAATAATATGGCTGGCAGACACCAAGTAAGGTGAACTGAACCCCACGCTAAGAGCCAATGAAACCAAGTCTTGCCAACAGAGAGCACCTGCCATTCCTTCACCTTAAAAAAAGAGAAGCACTTCATAATACCTTATTCGTTGCATCTTGGTTATAAAAATGTAATTTGGACAACAATTTTACCCCATAGAACTGGATCTTGTTTCATGTGATCTGGAACAGGTTTGCTGGCATACATGTCACTGAAGTACAGCTCCCCTCCTTCCTGTGAGGAATAGGAACAGTGTAATCTTTTAGAACAAGGACATATCAAATTTGAGTTGGGAATATATTTGATCAAACCTTCAGCACGCTGTATGCTTCTTTCAGTGCAGACAATTTATCAGGAGATAGGCATATTGCACAGTTTGACCTGCAAAAATGAGAAAAACATACAACAACTTGGTTCACTACAAACAATGATTAGTAGATTTTGAGCTTACAGAACAACATCAAATGAATCATTCTGTAAACCAGCTTCTCTCAGCTTCTCCATGTAGCCCTGAAGAAAGGTGACATTAGGCTTACAATAGCCAAACTTCTCCTGATGGTACTGGATGTACTGCTGTGATACATTGGTCTGAAAAACACAAAAATAAATAAAAGAACGTAGGATCTTTTTTTTTTTTTTTTTATCTCTGTATTGTATCCTGTACCTACCATCTCCTCTGTCACGTCAATTCCTGTGACATGTCCATTTGGGCCAACAAGTTTGCTGAAGGCGAAGCAATCTCTGCCAGAACCACTGCCAAGGTCCAAGACGCTGCATTCCTCAAGCTTAGCAGGGAACGGAAGTCCACAGCCAAAGAATCTGCACATATTCAAATCTATTTAGTTCACTACAACAACAATTTCAAGTAAATATACTACTAACATACTTGTTGATCACCTCTGGATGAACAAGACTCAGAGCCTCTCTGACACTTCGTGGCATGGAAGAGGGCCTATTGCAGGAGTTAGCACTAGTTTGCAAATCACAAGATGATCCTAGTTGACTGCCATAGTATTTCTGCGTTAAAAAAAACCCTTTAAAATCATCATCACATCTACCGGTATACACGTATCTGTCTATCTATCTATCTTTGTAGATATTTTGCTAAACATTGTAATTTGTTTCATTCATTAATTTATTGTTTATGCAAATAGAAAACTGAATGGGAAGATGTTACAAAAGGATAAGAGGTTGGAAACGAACGATTTATATCGTTATAACGTATAAAGTTGACACATTACTTCCAGAAATGCATTGGTCAATAAATCCTGACAGATCAGGCAGTAGACGGGGAACTGCACGTGGATGTCATTGACAACGTGTTAAATGCGAGGAAAACTTCACCGAAGGATACTTATGTGTTTAAAAAGGTACATCTTTGTGTGTCGGGGCTAATGGTAATGCTAATTTCAGAGCCTAATAAATATTTAAATAACGCCACTGACTGAAGTAATCTAAACCTAAAAATAATTGGGTCGTCCTTACAACAAATTTAATTTTGTTGTTATGTTACATTTAACGTTTTAAAAGAAGTTAGCATTAGCACTGACGCACAAAGACGTACTTTTCTAAAAGCATAAGTGTCCTTCGGTGAAGTTTTCTTCGCAATTTCTAAATTGTTTAACACGTTGTCAATGATATCCACCTGCAGCTCCCTGTTCACTGCCTGATCTGTCAGTATTTATTGATTTTAGCGCGACACGGCAAAATGGTCGCGCCATAGACTGTATTAAGAAGTGTGTATATATATATATAGTATATATACTAAGTACATATATTTATATATAGGCCTATATGCTATGGGGCCCTCTGATTGGAACAAGCCGGCTACCGTTGTGCACAGAGCCAATTCGCCTTATAGTATTCTAGCCATAGGCTTAAGTCTTCCCAGTAATAAAGCAGTCTGTAACAAAACGTACCTTGATATTTTCGTGAACGTCTTGACCAGTTTCCATTCTTTTCATCAACCTTTAATAAAATGTGATCTCTGCTAATAGTTTGGGACCCGTGTCTAAAGCCCGTCTGCCCTAAAATCAGTGGACTAGTAGCCTATGAGCTTTTCCGGTCCGAACGATTCAGTTTCAAAGTAAATGTTGCTTATTATCAGTGATGATTATTTAGATAGTTATGAAAAATCCAGTTTAGTGTCATACAGCCAGCCTATGATTTGGTCCAATTTGGTGATGGTTCCAGGGCACAGTCCTTGAATTTGCACGTTCAGCTAACGCAAATTTCTATATGACATCGTCTTCATCAGCCCGTATACGAACGCTATCTTCATTGACCTTTGTTTGATTTATTGTAGTATATGGTGACAATAGAATCTAAAGTTGCAAACCATAGATCCATGATGCAAACTCACAGCGGCAGGGCCTGTTTTAAGGTTCCGTGTAGCCACCGCTAGAGGGTGTAGCAGTGCTTTGGCCCTACACCGGAAATACAAGATCATCCGGGCATTTCCAAAAACGCACTCTCTTCTCTAGATTTGCGCGATTTGCGCAGAGCCTTCACGCATACTGCGTACACCCCGTAGTCTCACCCTGGGGTTCTGTGGTACATTGTGTTGGTGAATAGCGCTGAAATTCTAGCGCTAGCACCGTGTGGCTGCTGTCGTTGGTCTTGCGTGGAGAACTTTTCAAAGAAATCAACAGTGGTCAGCCCTGAACAACTCATCACTTCTCATGCGGAATGTAGTGGTTCCTGCTCCAAAACAGTCTTTTTGTGTGAATTAGCCTGAATACTGGAGGTTGGTATTTTGTGCTTGTGGTTTTGTACTGCATGAATCGTTCGCCGCTAGCTAATAGTAGCATGTAGCTAACAATGCCGCGTACACAATATTTGTAGCACATTTTTAGAAAATTCTCAATCTAGATTCTAAGTTAACTGTATCTGGATATATACAAAGTGTTTTGAAGAAAATATTATTGAACATATAACTATTCTTTGAAATGTGACTATGTATAGTATAGCTCTCAATCGTCCAAACATACAATAATTAATAATTTTATAACTTTTCTTATGTCTGTAGAGTAGTTTGCTTCTGTTTCTGGTGGACTTTTATTGGAAACGAAAATATCCAAGTGCTATGCTTAAACATAATGAATGTGCTTTCTTTCTGTTGTGTTTCAGTGAGGCGTCATGGCTACA
>KN476914.1:928-33791 GCA_000787095.1 Periophthalmodon schlosseri | reverse complement strand
CCTCTACAACAATCTGCCACACCATGTTCATCTCACTTGGTAAGTATAATGCCAGAACCACATAAGCTTTCAAAAGCATATATAGCAATAGGGCTTTATTTTTACAGGTATCATACACCCAATGTGGTGTTTATCAAGACTGAGGACCCTGATCTTCCTGCTTTCTACTTTGATCCACTGATCAATCCGATTTCTCACAGACATTCTATCAAAGTAAGTTTTGTGAAAAGTATGCTTACAAAGTTGCTTGGCCTCGGTCTTACAAATCCTATTGCATTTTTTGTCTAGATTCAAGAACCACTGCCTGATGACGATGAGGAGTTTGAGCTTCCAGAGTTTGTAGAACCTTTCCTCAAAGAAACCCCTCTCTATACAGACAATACAGCCAATGGCATTGCTTTGCTTTGGGCACCAAGACCCTTCAATCTAAGGTCCGGCCGCACTAGGCGCGCGATTGACATCCCCTTGATCAAAAACTGGTAAGAATTCATGAAAGGGTGATGTATCATGTTTAACATGCTAAGAGTATGTGGAAGGTTCTAGCCCAATGGGTGTACTGTAGATGGCTAGTTTTAACAGCTTGCTCATACCATTTGTTTTTGCAAGGAGGGAGTGAATAATGCACCAAATTGTATTAGAGTTTAAACATTTTTCTAAGCTCTGCAAAACCCAAAGTGTTTACAAGAACATCCATCAAAAGGCTAAAATGGTTGAAATGTCTTACCTGTTGGTCTTGCTTGTAATTCTCTTATAGGTATCGTGAGCACTGCCCTGCTGGACAACCTGTGAAAGTGCGTGTGTCCTACCAGAAACTCCTCAAGTACTATGTGCTCAATGCTTTGAAACACAGACCTCCCAAAGCCCAAAAAAAGAGGTAAAAGTCTAATTCCAAGGCTTTTTGTGTTATTTTAGTGACAAAGCTAATGACAAAAAATCTTTCATCAAAGGTACCTGTTCCGGTCATTTAAGGCCACAAAGTTCTTTCAGTCGACCAAACTAGATTGGGTGGAGGTTGGGCTTCAGGTGTGCCGACAAGGCTATAACATGCTCAACCTTCTTATCCATCGTAAAAACTTGAACTACCTACATCTTGACTACAACTTCAATCTGAAGCCTGTGAAGACACTTACCACAAAGGTATAAACTTCAGTTAGTCTCCTCATTTGCTGGTGCAATGTCTCTGACTACTTGATTTTAAACCCTCAGGAGCGCAAGAAGTCAAGATTTGGCAATGCTTTCCACCTTTGTCGAGAAGTTTTGCGTCTGAGCAAACTGGTGGTTGACAGTCATGTGCAGTATCGCTTGGGCAATGTTGATGCTTTCCAGGTATGCTTTTTTGCAACCATTACAAATTAATGCAGTTCACAAATTATTGTTAAACGGTGCCAGAAACAATTGTACCGTTGTCTAGTTTAAAATCACAAATTGGTCACACCGTTTATGATTGGGTGCTACTTATTTTTTGTAACTTCCCTAAACACAAGCTTTATGTTTTAGTTGGCTGATGGGCTACAGTACATCTTTGCTCACGTGGGTCAGCTGACTGGTATGTACCGTTACAAGTACAAGCTGATGAGACAAATCCGCATGTGTAAGGACCTAAAGCATCTGATCTACTACCGGTTCAACACTGTAAGTGAAACTCCCTCTTTCAACAAATTATGTACTCATGTAGTATTTGTAAAATAATTCTTTTATTTACAATTTAGGGACCAGTAGGGAAGGGTCCAGGTTGTGGATTCTGGGCTCCTGGCTGGAGAGTGTGGCTCTTCTTCATGCGTGGAATAACTCCGTTGTTGGAAAGATGGCTTGGAAATCTACTAGCCAGACAGTTTGAAGGTCAGCATTTATTATCTGGGTTCTGCACCTAGTTATGAATATAGACTGGTCAATAATTGTCTTTGCCCATGCAGGCCGTCACTCCAAGGGTGTGGCCAAGACTGTTACTAAGCAGCGTGTGGAGTCTCACTTTGACCTGGAGCTACGTGCGGCTGTGATGCACGACATCTTGGACATGATGCCAGAGGGTATCAAGCAGAACAAGGCCAGAACCATCTTACAGCATCTGAGCGAGTCTTGGAGATGCTGGAAAGCCAACATCCCTTGGAAGGTTTGTGCATGTCCAAATGTTTATGAGATTTTTTGATGACAAAAACTGACAAAATGAATTGTCATCTCCAGGTCCCAGGTCTGCCTACTCCAATTGAGAACATGATCTTGAGATATGTGAAAGCCAAAGCTGACTGGTGGACCAACACAGCCCACTACAACCGTGAGCGAATTCGCAGAGGAGCTACTGTTGACAAAACTGTGTGCAAGAAAAATCTGGGTCGACTGACCCGTCTTTACCTCAAAGCAGAGCAGGAAAGACAGCACAACTATCTGAAGGTAAGTCTGTGTTGTTTGTTATTTATTTTTATCAAAGGCTGCAAGAGTTTTTCAACAAATACATTGCATTTTTTTCTTAAGGTGTAGACATCTGAATAGATGACTATATACTGACTTATTGTTGTTGTTAAATTCCTATTTGCTTAATCCACTTGCAGGATGGCCCCTACATCACAGCAGAAGAAGCTGTGGCCATCTACACCACCACTGTCCACTGGCTTGAAAGTAGGCGTTTCTCACCCATCCCTTTCCCTCCACTGTCATACAAACATGACACAAAACTGCTTATTCTGGCCCTGGAAAGACTCAAGGAAGCCTACAGGTACACACAGTGTAAATACTGGACATATGGTGCTGTATTTTAATCGAATCATTTGCTGATAACAAGTGTAAAACATTTTTTTGTTTATCAGCGTGAAGTCTCGGCTGAACCAGAGTCAGAGAGAGGAGCTGGGGTTGATTGAGCAGGCTTACGACAACCCACACGAAGCGCTGTCTAGGATCAAACGTCACCTGCTTACTCAGAGAGCCTTCAAAGAGGTAATGGCTAATGGACCAAATGCAAAGAGTTGAGCCTTTCCGCATTCAAGCTCAATGCAAATCAAAGCAGCTGAATAAGCATCTACTAATTGAATGTTTTGGGTTTTTCCCTCATTTGTAGGTGGGCATTGAGTTCATGGACCTGTACAGTCACCTGGTGCCTGTATATGATGTGGAGCCCCTAGAAAAGATCACAGATGCCTATCTGGACCAATATCTCTGGTATGAGGCAGATAAGAGACGACTGTTCCCACCATGGATCAAACCTGCAGACACTGAGCCACCTCCCTTGCTGGTATACAAGTGGTGTCAAGGTTGGTTCAGCGCACACACTATTTAAAACAGTTCAAAGGCAAATGTTGGGTTATTACATCTTTTCTTTCTTTCAGGCATCAACAACTTGCAGGATGTATGGGAGACTGCTGAGGGAGAATGCAATGTAATGCTGGAGTCTCGCTATGAAAAAATGTATGAGAAGATTGATCTGACGTTGCTCAACAGACTGTTGCGTCTCATTGTTGACCATAACATTGCTGACTACATGACTGCAAAGAACAACGTGGTTATAAACTACAAGGTAGAGTAACTGTACAACTGAAAAAAGGAAAAACTTAACTTCTGTACTAACGCATTTTCTTATTAGGACATGAACCATACCAATTCATATGGTATAATCAGAGGACTTCAGTTCGCCTCATTCATTGTCCAATATTATGGTTTGGTCATGGATCTGCTTGTCCTGGGTTTGCATCGTGCCAGTGAGATGGCTGGACCTCCTCAAATGCCAAATGACTTTTTAAGTTTCCAAGACACAGCCACTGAAAGTGCTCACCCAATCCGACTCTACTGTCGTTACATTGACCGCATTCACATCTTCTTCAGGTTAATCTTTTTTCTTTGTTAATGTGCATACACACTTGGCAGTCACATTTTTACTCATCTGTTTGTTTACATTAGGTTTACAGCTGATGAGGCCAGAGATCTCATCCAGAGATACCTAACGGAGCACCCAGACCCAAATAATGAGAACATTGTTGGTTACAACAACAAAAAATGTTGGCCACGAGATGCTCGGATGCGTTTGATGAAGCACGATGTCAACCTGTGAGTGACTGATCATTGTTAAATCAATATACTCTTACTTATTTTCGACAAAAATCGTAAACTATTTTATATTTTATTTTAGTGGACGAGCAGTCTTCTGGGATATCAAGAATCGTCTCCCCAGGTCAGTGACTACTGTCCAGTGGGAGAACAGCTTTGTATCAGTGTACAGCAAGGACAATCCTAATCTGCTCTTCAACATGTGTGGCTTTGAGTGCCGCATTCTACCCAAGTGTCGGACCAGCTACGAGGAATTTACTCACAAGGATGGTGTCTGGAACCTGCAGAATGAGGTCAGAGAAGGCCTTTTGTCACATTACCATCAATATAATGTTTGATTTATACAGCTTGCTTGGATAGTCAAAGATGCTTTAAATTATGAGAAAAATGTTAACTAGGTAAACAAATCCAGCTTTGATGCAATATGTTGTACAGGAGAATAGATGGTTACCAAAAAACTCTCTGCTTCAGCTTACAAATTAAAAGTAGCACTTTTTTATTTTATTTATTTTTACAGGTGACCAAAGAAAGAACAGCGCAGTGTTTCCTGAGAGTGGATGATGAGTCCATGCAGCGTTTCCACAACAGAGTCCGTCAGATTTTGATGGCATCCGGCTCCACTACATTCACCAAGGTTAAAACACACCCATATTGCACAATTAACACAATATTTCTGTGCATGTTTTAATTGCATAATTTTGACCCCAGATTGTTAACAAATGGAACACGGCTCTGATCGGCTTGATGACGTATTTCCGTGAAGCTGTTGTAAACACACAGGAGCTCTTGGACCTTTTGGTGAAGTGTGAAAACAAGATCCAGACACGTATCAAGATCGGCCTGAACTCAAAAATGCCAAGCCGCTTTCCCCCAGTTGTCTTTTACACACCTAAAGAACTGGGTGGCCTTGGTATGTTGTCTATGGGCCATGTTCTAATCCCACAGTCTGATCTACGGTAAGGTTGAATAATTTTTGTATTTATTTGCTGCAGCAGTTTTTAATACGTTTCTCTTCTTCCCCAGGTGGTCCAAGCAAACAGATGTTGGAATCACCCATTTCAGGTCAGGAATGAGCCATGAAGAGGACCAGCTTATTCCTAACTTGTATCGTTACATCCAGCCATGGGAGAGTGAGTTCATTGACTCTCAGAGAGTGTGGGCAGAGTATGCTCTAAAGAGACAGGAGGCTATTGCACAGAATCGGTAGGTTTAATCTAAAGAAAATATGCAAAAAATATTTTATTATGCAGCTTTAGTGACAATTCTTTGTTTCAGCCGACTTACACTGGAGGATCTGGAGGACTCCTGGGACAGAGGAATCCCACGCATCAACACTCTGTTCCAGAAGGACAGACATACGTTGGCCTATGACAAGGGCTGGAGAGTCAGGACAGATTTCAAGCAGTATCAGGTAAGGTTAATTTTAATCAAGCTTTTTCATTTGGCAAATGTTTATGATGCACTAATATATTTTACTTTGCTTTATTTTAAAGGTACTGAAGCAGAATCCATTTTGGTGGACTCATCAGAGACATGACGGAAAACTGTGGAACCTCAACAACTACCGCACTGACATGATTCAGGCTCTGGGTGGAGTCGAAGGCATCCTGGAACACACATTGTTTAAAGGCACTTACTTTCCCACTTGGGAAGGTCTCTTCTGGTAATTCAGCACAAAGCCTAAAGTTGTCTCATTATTTGCACGAATAAGCCTTCTCTGTATATCTACTTCTGCCTTTCAGGGAGAAGGCCAGTGGTTTTGAGGAGTCAATGAAATGGAAGAAGCTAACTAATGCCCAGAGGTCTGGTCTCAATCAAATCCCCAATCGTCGATTCACACTTTGGTGGTCTCCCACCATTAACAGAGCCAATGTAAGTGCTGCTTTTTTATTACTTAATTTGATTAGAAATGATTGGCACATACATTTTTCTTCTTTTTAGGTATATGTCGGTTTCCAAGTGCAGCTTGACCTGACGGGAATCTTCATGCATGGAAAGATCCCAACACTGAAGATCTCCCTCATTCAGATTTTCAGAGCTCACTTGTGGCAGAAAATCCATGAAAGCATTGTTATGGATCTTTGTCAGGTATGACTGTAAAACTACCCTAATGGAAATATACATAGTTGCTCTTATCTAATTTTTGCACTCATGTCTCTCGTCAACAGGTGTTTGACCAAGAGCTTGATGCTCTTGAGATTGAGACTGTGCAGAAGGAGACCATCCATCCCAGAAAGTCATACAAGATGAATTCATCTTGCGCAGACATCCTCCTCTTTGCATCTTACAAGTGGAATGTTTCACGACCATCCCTGCTGGCAGACTCAAAGTATGTTTGTTTTTTGTTTTGTTTTGGGGGTTTTTTAACCATGGGTAATTTTTCAAAACAATATATGAAACATTTATTTATCTTTTGCAGAGACGTTATGGACAGCACCACTACACAAAAGTACTGGATTGACATTCAATTGCGTTGGGGTGACTATGACTCGCATGACATTGAGCGCTATGCCAGGGCCAAATTTCTGGACTACACAACAGACAACATGAGTATCTACCCATCCCCCACCGGTGTGCTCATAGCCATTGACCTTGCTTACAATCTTCACAGGTAAGATTATAAACATTTCTATTTGACTAACATCACCCTCCATTATGGAGTAAACATCACATGCAGTTGTTTTGGGAGTCCTCCAATTCTCATGTATAAAGCTCCACACTATTTACAGAAAATGTATCTACATTCTGTTTTCCATTGCAGTGCCTATGGAAACTGGTTCCCTGGAAGCAAGCCTCTGATCCAGCAAGCCATGGCCAAAATCATGAAGGCCAACCCTGCTCTGTATGTGCTAAGAGAGCGAATTCGCAAAGGTCTGCAGCTCTATTCCTCTGAGCCCACTGAGCCTTACCTGTCCTCCCAAAACTATGGTGAACTCTTTTCCAACCAGATCATCTGGTTTGTAGATGACACAAATGTGTATCGGGTCACCATCCACAAGGTGCTTTACAAAAACACACGGAACAGTTGCTTTTCTGAAGTGACTTTCTTTTAATTGCATGTACATTCTTTCTCCTCATAGACCTTTGAAGGTAACTTGACAACAAAGCCCATCAATGGAGCCATTTTCATCTTCAACCCCAGAACTGGCCAACTCTTCCTTAAGATCATTCACACATCTGTGTGGGCTGGTCAGAAACGTCTAGGCCAGGTACTACCACGTTTATTTTCTAGAAATGAGATTTCATTTCAGTTGGACAGTTTTTGTCCAATCACGATCATTAGATGTACCTAAAATTGTTAAAATTACACATTGTAGCTTGCGAAGTGGAAGACCGCTGAAGAAGTAGCTGCCCTGATTCGTTCCCTTCCTGTTGAGGAGCAGCCAAAACAGATCATTGTCACAAGGAAAGGAATGCTTGACCCTCTAGAGGTGGGACCCTATATTGCACATTTATACAAAATGCTTTTCGTCTTGTCTACAGTGCTTTTTAATCTTAACCTGTTTGCTTTGCAGGTGCACCTGTTGGACTTCCCCAATATTGTGATCAAAGGCTCTGAGCTGCAGCTTCCTTTTCAAGCTTGTCTGAAAGTAGAGAAGTTTGGAGACCTGATCCTCAAGGCCACAGAACCCCAGATGGTGCTCTTTAATCTCTATGACGACTGGCTGAAGACCATCTCATCATACACAGTAAGACTAATCAAAAGCTTATTTTTATTATTTATTTTATTTTTTATTGCTCAATGTCACAATAGTGGCCTCACAGGGTAGACTAAAAAGTGGACATTGAGATTGGTTCATCACAATGTATCACTCCTGACGGTACTTCCTCCTCGATACTTCCTCCTCATTAGTGCTCATAGACTGGTTTAGCTTGTATAGATCATAGATCTTGAAATCTAATGACACTGTGTACTACTAGGCTTTCTCCAGACTCATCCTGATCCTCAGAGCACTTCATGTCAACAATGACCGTGCCAAGGTCATTCTCAAACCGGACAAAACCACAATCACAGAGCCCCATCACATCTGGCCTACTCTCTCTGATGAGGAGTGGATTAAAGTGGAGGTTCAACTCAAGGATCTCATTTTAGCAGACTATGGCAAAAAGAACAAGTAAGAATTTTACATAAAATGTATTGATTATAAAGCTCCAAATTTGAAGGTTTTGTAAGTAATGAGTTTTTTTGTTTATTTCTTTCCTTTGTCCAGTGTGAATGTGGCGTCACTTACACAGTCGGAGATCCGGGACATTATTCTGGGTATGGAGATCTCTGCGCCCTCACAGCAGCGACAGCAAATTGCTGAGATTGAGAAGCAGACCAAGGAGCAGTCACAGCTGACCGCTACACAAACCCGTACAGTTAACAAACATGGTGACGAGATCATCACATCAACCACCTCCAACTATGAAACCCAGACTTTCTCATCAAAGACTGAGTGGAGAGTCAGGTATGCTTGCAAATTTACCTTCATTATAGTGCAATGCCTTGAACTTGCACAAAATGTATTTTTCTTTTGTCTAAATCCTCTGTCAGGGCTATATCTGCTGCAAACCTCCACCTGCGCACAAACCATATCTATGTGTCCTCCGATGACATCAAGGAGACAGGCTACACATACATCCTGCCCAAAAATGTCCTCAAAAAGTTCATCTGCATTTCAGATCTTCGAGCACAGGTGTGTGCATTTATCAGCACCTATCTCTATTTGAATCAACACTTTAGACATATGTATTATGACTCATTGGGTTTTTTGGCATGCAGATTGCAGGGTATCTGTATGGCACAAGTCCACCAGACAACCCTCAAGTTAAAGAGATCCGCTGTATTGTGATGGTGCCACAGTGGGGAACACATCAGACCGTTCATCTGCCCAACCAGCTGCCTGGCCATGAATACTTAAAGGTAAACTACTATATGACGTTTGTAATGTATGAAATGTTTCTGAAATAATGGATAAAACTGAATAAAACAAAATGTTTTTCCCTCAGGAAATGGAGCCCTTAGGTTGGATCCACACACAGCCAAACGAGTCTCCTCAGCTGTCCCCGCAGGATGTCACCACTCATGCTAAGATCATGGCAGACAACCCTTCTTGGGATGGAGAGAAGACCATCATCATCACCTGCAGGTGTGTCTGGATATTTGACAGAAGCCTGAACATAACCAATATGTCCAGAGATATATTTTTAAAAGAATTGATCACTTTTTTTCTCATCTCGTCGATCTCTATTTGTTTTAATTTTGTTTGTTTTTTTAAATGTATGTAACAAGATGTGTCTTTTTATGTCAATAATTAAAAGCATACTTTTTCAGGTGTCTGAACTCTTAAGATACCTTATTGAGGATTCAAGATGAATTCAAATTTGATTAATTGCATTGCCCTATTTTGATATTTGCCTAATCACTAATTTTTGTCATTAACAGCTTTACTCCAGGCTCTTGCACCCTGACGGCTTATAAGCTGACGCCAAGTGGCTACGAATGGGGTCGTCAGAATACTGACAAGGGTAACAATCCTAAAGGCTACCTACCGTCCCACTATGAGAGAGTGCAGATGCTGCTCTCTGATCGCTTTCTGGGCTTTTTCATGGTGCCCGGCCAGGTGTCCTGGAACTACAACTTCATGGGTATGTGTAAATGTTATTTAGAAAAACTTAATTAAAACCCTACATTTTATAGTTCCCTCTTACACCATCTTTTTCAGCAAAGTTTCTTTTTAAAACATCAGCCTTCTGAAATTTGTTTTAGGTGTACGCCATGACCCCAACATGAAATATGATCTGCAACTCGCCAACCCCAAAGAGTTTTACCATGAAGTCCACAGACCCTCGCACTTCTTAAACTTTGCCTCACTGCAGGAGGGTGAGATCTACAATGCAGACCGTGAAGACATGTATGCTTAAAAGTTGGCAGTGTTCAAGAGATTCAACAATGTATATAACTTTCTTAAACATGAGCCATCAGTTAAATAACAGGTTTAACTGTAATTTTTAAAGTTGAAGGTTTAAAAGGCCTTTTAGAAATGTTTAGGGCTGTTTCATTCCTGTTTTTGTAAGAGTATTGCATAAATATGCAGAATTTGTGGCGTTTGGCATGTGACCTATAAGGTATATTCTGTGTAGGTTTCTGTACACAGGTAACTGTATTCATATTTTCAAAACGTGCTGGACTGTTCCAACCAGAAGATTAAATTGAAATGTTCTGTTACTTTGGTGTACTAGTTATCTTGCATTGTAACCTGAATTTAAATAAAGACCTAATTTGCCTATCTTTGTATAAGGCTCTGTTTATTATAACCATGATCTCACTGCTTATTTTTATTTAGCTGCTACGCTGCTGGGCATTTCTCTTTGTATCAATAATTCAATAATGAGCTGAGAGGAAATGCATTTCTCACGCTTTGATGCACACATCGTGCCGCTGACTAGAATCGAGACCGTGGATTCTATTATAGGCCTACTTGTATGGTGGAGACTAGTCCAGGATCATTACCGACGCCGTTTGCTCGTGTGTGTCCCACGGAAGTATAATATGGAACACTGTGCACCTTCTTAGTATCGTGTAGAGTAGACTTGAACCTCGGTAATGACGTTGTGTTGACGGAAGCGGACTATCCGACCATACTAAACTTGCAGGTTCAGGCGTGTTGTACCTCAAACTACTAGGGAACAGCGCTTGGACTTTCCCAGAAGCCTGGTTCACATTACTCTCTCTTTCGATTAGCCTACAAAGAGCATGTGAGCCGTGTGCGTGGGCTATGAGACATGGAGGTATCCGAACCGCGCGATATTTCTCACGCTAAACCCACGGAGAACTGCTTTGACAAGACGATTTCGACTGTAACCGTGGACGATGTGTATGAAATAGCCAAACTCATTGGCGCTGAAGTGGAGAAACTTATCGACGGCTACGGCAAAGACAGTGTTGTGGGTCTTGTGCCCAAAATAGTGAAAGTGCTTGAACTTCTGGAGAGGTACGCATCGTGGAACCAAGCCCACAAGCTGCAAGACGAAGAGCTGCTCAAGACATTTGAGACCATCCAGCTCCAACAGCACAAAAAGCGTGCGCCCAAAGACAGCGAAGAAGTCGTAAAGCAGCCAAGAGGGGTAAGGACAAAGGCACTATACGCACGTATACGTGTCGTTACATGCTTTTAACGGAGCTGCATCTACAAATAATATCAGATAATATGACGCACTTTGCTGCCGTGCTGTCCAAATTACTATAGGACGTTGAGAAAACACCCAAATATGGAGATGTAGCCTAAAATATGACATAATTATGTGATTATTGTATGTGCTTCTTTTCAATCGATATCATCTCCTCCGCTACAGGTGTAGGGCATTTCATCCTAGACCGCGGTGCCAGTAGAGAGTGCAGCGCTACATTGTATTTGGTTTCTTAATCCTAGGATGGACTGCATAGGTTTTGTTTTTCAAACATGGCAAATCCATAGCAGTTGTATTCAGAATCAGAATATAATTAGAACAAGCTAATATAATGTTTAATGTAGACTATGTTTTATTTTTCAAACATTAGTTAGGCTTATCCATCACATCTGCAATGATTCAGCAACAACTGTCACACCCATTTGGACACAACTTCACTGCTCTTGCCAAATCTCCACATTTTTCAGAGACAAGAGCTCTCAAGGCGTAGTCAAGCTTTCAGTACATTACTTTTACTACCACTATTACTATTACTATTACTACTATTTAAGTTTGTTTTCATACTATTTTGTGTGTGTTTCTCTTAAGCAAGAGGAGCTAGAACAACAAGAACAATGGAAGAAGAGGTGCGAAGAGTTGCAGATCCAGGTACAGCAGCTACAGGAGGACAGGGAGGAGCTGCATAGTCGACTCAAAGGCAGTTATGCAAAGGAAGGTATGCCCCTGTCCAAAAGTACCAACAACCATTTCTCTTACTAATACACTGCTCTTAATCAAGGCTGTCAGATAGATTTTTTCCACTGTTTTTATGTTATATACAACCATAAATAAAGTTCATGGGCTACATAAAGACTTAATAGAGACTTAATCCCAGTTTTATTTAAAGCAAACTCTGCTACAGTTGTATATTTGCATAGTGAATCACTGGGTTTCCTTGCCCAAAAATACTATAAAAATATTCACTGCACTTGGCTTTTTTTGTGTGTCCTACAGACCGTGTCCAGCGGCAGGAGAGAGAGGTGATGCTGAAATTGAAAAGCGTTGTGGATAAGCAGCGAGATGAGCTCAGGGCCAAAATGCAGGAGATCTCGTCTATCTCCAAAGAAGTAGAAGCAGTAAGCTGAAAATTATTGCTTCTGTTACTACAAATCACTTATTATATTTTGGCATGTACCTGGTATTTGGCATTAAAAATTGCCGCCACTGTATATGTGTGTGTTTGCATCTTAATGAATGCATGTGACTGCATTTATACTCGCACCATGGGTCAAAGCACCAGCTTATAGTGAAAGCCATGTTTTTCTTAGTTAAACAAGACTCCATGTTTGCCCAAACGGAGACCTCACATTTTTCCATCACTGAAATAAACAGCGTTGGCATTTTGTGGAATGCGTACGTCTCTAAGTGCACAGACAGTTTTAATCTAGCTTTCTGCTGTCATTTGCTATATGCGAACATTTGTTCCTCTTTCACTTCAAGTTCTCTGTTGCTTATATGTAAATAGAACAACTGTAGGTGTCACAAATACAAATATTTGAAACTTTGATGTCAAAATGCTGTGTATTTGTGTGTAGCTTCAGGAGCAGCTGGAGCGCTTTATGAAAATGAATGCAGAGTTGCGACACAAGCAGAATGTGATGCAGGTTCAGCTCAAGAGCACCGTGGAGAGGAAGGCCGACATGGAGGCGGACCTGAAGGAGAAGAATAAAGAAATTGAAAGCCTTCTTGCGCAACTGCACAGATCCAACAGCAGCTCTGTACATAATGTTATCTTATTACGCAAAAGTCATATTATATGGTAGTATATATTTTGCACTTAAAAATTTTTACTTTTGATTTTTCTTTCAGTCTAGTTCAAGACAGCAAACTTGTGATTCAAATAAAACTGAGGACCCAAAGGGCCCTGACCAGCCATGTTTCACTAAAAAGGAAGTGCGTGACATCATTGTAGAGAGGAATGAGCTCAAGACAAACCTCTTTCTGTTGCAGGAGGAGCTCAGCTACTACCAGAGGTACAGACACTTTGATTTGACCTGATTTAGGAGCAAATCTAATTGTGCTTTTTTTTTTCCCAAAGGGAGATTTTGAATGAGGAGAGATGCCCTGGCTTTCTTTTAGAAGCTGTTCGCTCTGCAATAAAGAAAAAAAGAAAGCTAATCAAGGCTAAGATGCTTGGAATACCAGTGAATGAATGTAGCAACAGGTCTACTTCACTCAACTGACACACTCACATTATTCATAAGCTTATCAGTTTACACTCAGTGGTCAGATGATATTGTGCAGCACAATGTTAGAGCACTCATACAGCAGTGCTTTAAACAATTACAATTTTAATATACTATCCTTCATCATCTACATACTGTACATTTGTTTACTTCATATGGTTCACTGACCTGGCTCCAGTTTAAGTTGACCTCAAAGTTTTAGTCACAGGTCAAATGTAGTAATGGCATAATATAAATTCATACATACCCACTGTAAGATATATACATATTACATTACATTAACTATTTTCTTTGTTCTCTCTCAGTGACGACGAAGACAAGAGTTCACAATTGGGGTATTCAGAAGTTGATGGTGCAGTGGATGATAATTCTGACAAACCAGCCGAGTCACGTATTAAAAACTTGTAAGTGATATTCTCCTTTACTTGTCCAGTCCAGAGATTTCTATTTAAAATGAGCATCTCAGGCACAGCACTGATTATGACAGTGGCACCCATCCACAAGGCAAGATTGTTAAGAAATTAGATTAAACTAAACTGCCTGAGGAGAAAAACAACATGTGACAGAATTCCAGATGGTTTCTGAATAGTTGGAAAGTGGTAAATGATAACATGTAGTCAACGACACTTGAAATTTTCCAAAATTTTTTTTGTTTGAACAAGCTCAGTTATTTGCAAAATTCCATCTCCTTTTATTGTTCATTAGCTATGTCACAATACAATAATCTATAGTGTATTTTTTATTGAATTAATTGCATATTTAATGCTGTTTTTTTTTTTGTAACAGTAATTTTTCTAGAGGCACATTCTTAAGAGAGAAGGTACATGCAGGTCTAATCTGCACACAAGTGCAGCAATGAAAGGGTACCGTAAAATACACCTCAGAACTACAGAACCATTAACAGCACTTTCAAGTCTTTTAAATGAGAAAAAATAGAAACAAAAGGTGTATGTTTTTTTGTGTCATCTTTATTGGACAAAATAGTAGTGGGCAAAGTGACCATGTATATGACTGCAGCTTCATGACTTGACTGATGCTGCCTCTGCCCTCAAGGCCTTTCACACAGAGCTATTTTTAGCTGTAATCCCTCTCTCAATCTAAAGCTCTAACTGGTCTTTCTCTGTCTGTTGTGCTGCAGCTTTGGCTTTCTTACACGATCGGGCAGCACTCAGAGCCCCACCCACATGAGCAGCTCCGCCTCCACCTGGGAAATCATTGGGGACACAGAAGCCGATGTAGAGACACAACAACAGCAGACTTCCTGATTCAGCTACTGACTTGAGAGCTGTGAGATCCTGAAAGAAAAAAACAATATTGAACTTCAATGAAAAAATACAAGCTTTATAGAAAAGGACAACTTATAGCCAAACCATTTATTTAAATTTAATTATTCTTAATTGACTCAGTATTAAAGGTACTGCATTTTAGATTTAAAGGGACAAATATTATATGAAATACTTTTATCTGGTGCATTCATGTAAATAGTATTTTATCATTCGCATTTAAAACTAGACTAATCTCAGTCATAAATTACCTCAAGACACTGCTAAGATACCAAAGAACAAGCAGAGAAGTAAATTACATTTGAGTGATTTCAATGATCAAAAAATATTTTTTTCCTCTAGAGGGCATTGCTGCAGTTCCATACTGATACAAAAGTCTAATACCAATATGTTTTTGGAAATGATATTATTAATTGCTTTTTTCCAACTATGATAACAGTATTGTCTACATTTGCATTAACACATTTTATAATTTTTGAGGTGTTAAATTTGCACAGCTGAGATTGTCAGTGATTATTGCCTCTGCGGTGCCAAAAGCGTGTAAGTGTATTCCATAGAACATGTGCTTCCATTTGAAAATGAGTTAGATTTTTAATGACAGCCATTTTGTGATCTTTTTACTCACTTTAAATGTAGATGTTGATAACATATTTCCACAATTTTTTTTTTTAAATAATAGGTAGTATTGAAAAGATTAAGAATCTCTGCATAGCTCTGTGTTGCACAAAATAAATATTATTTAATCAAAACATATACTCTTTCTCTTTACTCTTTTTTTAAACATTTCATCTTCATTATACTCAATGAAGTTTATTCACCCACTTGGGTCAGAGGTAAGCTTTTTGTTTTTGCACCTACATGAGCAAAGACCAATAGTGTTTGGCCATCTTTAAAAAGCTGTGCATCAGACTGAATGGCAGGAAGTGGGCCCTGACTTCCCCAGGAAATGAGGAACCTCGACCCCTTGGACTGCACTGGAGCTGCAAGACAACTCACAGGAGAGAGAGAGGCAGGGAAGCAGAGATAGGTGGAGGGTGAACAGAAAGACACTGCTCTCCAAAGTTTGGATCTAACTGAAAGGAACAAGAAACCAAGATTTGTTGAGATGAAGCTACTCTTTCAAAGTCTAGCCACTGCCCTGTGCGGTTTGCTGTCCTTATGTGCCAACCTGGATCCTGCTGGGAAAAACGTCTGTCACAACCCAAGGTATGATTAATTATTTGAACATATATAGTTTTGTAAACAGATAGGTATTTTATTGATATTTTAAAATATCAAAGCAAATATATAGTATATGTCAATGAGATTGTTATTGTATGTGTAGGGACCCCTCCACCTTGGTCTGTTGCACTGGATGGCAACGAGACGGAGAAGAGTGCTCTAAACGTAATGTTAATATATTTTACACAGTAACTAGAGGTGATTTGGTTTGACTCTCTTTGCTGTCTTGGACATACAGCTGTGTGTGAGGGGGAGCAGGCCTGCCTGAAGGATGAGCTCTGTGTATATCCTGGAGTGTGCCGTTGTCCACCTGGCTTCTATGGAGCTCACTGTAAAACACGTCAGTATCAACATCCTGTTTGTGTCACTGTTATGGACAGTCTACTGTTTCTGGTTATTGTTACAGACCTTGTTTAAATCTAGCATGTCAAGTAAGTAAACTGTATAATCCATCTGACTTTTGGGCTTTGCAGGTTGTCCTGGAGAGTTCTGGGCATCAGACTGTCGACAGCTGTGTCCTTGTTATCCAAATGGCCGGTGCCACGCTGTCACCGGAGAGTGCACCTGTAACATAAACCGCTGGGGCCCTCTGTGTCAGAATAGCTGCAAATGTGCCCGACACGGTCACTGTGACGCAGCCCATGGTAACTGCAGCTGTGATGAAGGCTGGTGGTCTTCCACATGTGCCAAACCGTGCCAGTGTGTGACTGAGAACTCTGTGCGTCCCAGCTGTGAGCAATCCACTGGGCGCTGCCAGTGCCACAGGGGCTTCTGGGGCCTAAAGTGTGCTTTGACGTGTAACTGCTACAGGTCGCCCTGTAGTCAACGCACTGGTGTGTGCGAGTGTGAGGAGGGCTGGTGGGGGCCCAACTGTGACCGCCGCTGTAACTGTGACAGCACTCACAGCAAGTGTGATCCCTCCAGTGGCAATTGTCTGTGCCATCCCGGGTACAAGGGAGACTACTGCAACCTGCAGTGTGAAGCAGGCACCTACGGCAGTGGCTGTAGAATGAGGTGTGTATGTACCGAGTAATTAAATAAGCCTATTACTACTTACTATTTCTATTACTTTCTCAGGTGTGGCCACTGTATAGACAACCAATACTGCTCCACTACTGATGGTGGCTGTGCAGCCTGTGCACCAGGATGGAACGGCACACATTGTGACAGCCCATGTCCATCAGGTCTCTATGGTGATGGCTGTAAGCTGACATGTCCACGCTGCAGGAAGAACGAGCCCTGTGACCCACAAACGGGCTACTGTTGGAGGTGTGACACTGGGTGGACTGGGCGCAGGTACATGGATTAAATTATGTTTTCAAAGCAAGAAACATGTCAGTCAGTTTTCAGTATGTATATATGAAATGCATTTAAAAAGAAAATGGCCTAATACTTTCTTTTACTCTACCCTTAATTAATTTTACCTACATAAACAGGACCCTCTAATCCTAACTCTTAACCCTTAAAATTATGTAATGGTATTACATAGTAACAAGTCATGTAAAATACATTTATATTATTTTCACAGATGTGAAAAACCATGTCCCAGTGGAACATATGGTGATGCTTGTGCCTTTCAGTGTAACTCCTGTCTTAATGGAAGCTGCAATCAAGTCACTGGAAAATGTATTTGTGAACCGGGATTTCATGGAGAGAGGTGAGCTGGCCGCAGCATCATAAATGAAAACCGTTTTCATATCAGTTAATTGTGCATTGCGCATGTTTCAGTTGTAACATCACCTGTCCTACTTTGCATTTTGGGCCTAACTGCTCCTCTGTTTGTGAATGTGGGGATGAAGTTGGATGTAACCCAATCAGTGGAGCTTGCCCCAAAAGTACATTCTTCTATCTCATCTAGCATTGTTTATATAATACATGTATGTATATACAGCGTGGAACATCCTTTTATTTGCATGTTTGTCAGGTTCGCGAGGTGCTGTGATCGCAGGTGTATTGGTACCTCTCTTTATATTGCTTCTTCTTGTGGTCCTTTGCTGTGTTTGTTGTGGGGAAGCTCCACTAGACAGCAAAGACAGGTCAGTCTCAAGTCTGTTATTATGGGCACATTATTATGGAAACATACAGCTTCACTCACACTTGTACTTGTTGCAGGGCACTTGTCGCTGAGGGGGGGCTGTCAGTGCGTATTAAGTATCATGTCTACAGCGTACTAGCTAACATTGGTGCTGCTTTGCCTTGCGTCTCTGATTGGTCCACTGGTCTTCCCCGAGTCACTGGTAAGTTCAACACTCACTTTGTGATTTTAGGCTATGTAAAAAAATAAATCATTGATGCACAGAAAAAAGTGTACTACTGTTATGTAGTACGGTTATTTAAAATTATAACTCAACAATAATTATATAAAATTTCAATATGAACTGGTTAAAATGTGAAGGTTAATTCATTTAAGAGAATAAAAATTACTAATATAATTACTTTCTACCAGTAGTGAAGCTACAAAGCAAAGATCATTATGATTTTACATAAATTATATTTTGTTATGTTATTATTTATTATAAATATAAAAAAAATACTATGAATCTAACAAATATTTTGCACAGTGTCACATCATGATCCAGAGCTGACGTTTAACCACAGCTTCATCGAGCCCCCTTCTTGTGGCTGGGCGACAGAGGGCTCATCCTTTGAGAGTGATGAGGAGGAGGCAGAGGCTCTGTACTGTGTCCCCCCAAGAGAAGGTAACACACTGCTCTATGGGGTTTTTACAAATGGGAGAAAAATATAACCCACTGTATCCCTTAAAAACAAAGCAAAGTAGTATAATTTAAATAAGAGTTAAGGTACTCATTCACTTTGCCATTAACACACAAACCTTTCATGATTTGAACTTTATAGCTGACAAATGAAACATGTTATTTTAAATGTGTATGATAGCATTACTTTGGGGGTGGGGCTTACTTTTCGTGTGGTAGCTCTCAAAAATGATTTGGTTTCAGACATCCCAGCGGTGGCAGGAGGTGAGTTTCAGGAGATGAGCTCAAAATGCAACATGTTCTTGGACCCCTCCGGCTTCAGCAGCGAGGACATTAATTCACCTTTTAACATCCCGCGAACGTCCAGTCTCGCCAAGGCCAAGCGCCCATCTGTGTCCTTTGCCGAGGGCACGCGATTCAGCCCTAAAGAGAGACGTGGCTCTGGTCAGGAGGTTGTCACACCCTCTGGACATCCACGCACTAAACCCAAAACCAGCTGGGGTGTTTTGATGGTCTCAGCCTTACAAGGGCAAGCTGCAAAAACTGGGGAGGAGAACAGAGTTGAGGGCAGTAGCTTGGAGGAAAAGGGTAGTGATCAGGAGACAGAAATGGGGGGGAACAATGAAGAATTGGAGAAAAACCAAAGCCCTCCACCAGGTGGTGCTGTTCAGGACAGTAGAGCAGGAAAAGGCAGGGCCATATTCCACACAAATGCTCATAAAAGATGTCATGCCACTGCATCTGATAGCCAGGTGACTGCCTCCAATAAAGTGACTACAGTGTACGTAACAGTTGGTAAAGCAGGGCGACCTGTGGCAAAGGCTGAATCCAGTATGGAGGGTCCAGTCCAGTCTATGTTAAGACGACTTGGAAGTCTGCAACGACAGAAAGACCAAGATTCAGACAGAGGCAAGTCTAAAGGAGCTGAGGGCATCACTAAACCCCCCCGAAGGAAGCTGGGTGCTCGGGTAAACCTATGGGAGCAAGAGGGGCATCCTTTAGGGGATACGAGCATCTGTAAGCCAATCAGAAGAAAGCATGGTCAAAACAACCTTATAGAAACTGCAACAGGTAATCAGGCTACCTCAGCAGACAGTCCAAAAAGACCCCTGTCATTCATATTAAACAGTGTGCCAGAAGTGGCTCCAGTCCACGAAGGAGGGGAGGAGGGGAGGGGTGAAGAAGAGTCAAGTCAGGGCCAAAGTGAAAGCAACTATCTGACTGTGGGACCAGCAGGCCATGCCCACAGTGAGGTGATAGTAAATGACAGAGCAGTGGGTAGAGACTGTGAAGAGCCCTGCTATGAAAATGTTATGGTAAAACAATTATGACTTTGTAAGCCTTGTAAGTTCAGTATGTCCATGTTAACTTGTATTTACCTCAATTTAGTACTGTAAAAAGTATTTATTATATTTTGTACAATTTATTCTACAACACATTTAAACATTATTTATGCTATATATTTATATAGAAAAACAGAAAGATATTTTCCATGTGATTGTAAACTTATTTCACTGTTTTGTGATATATACGGTATAACCAACCACCTAACTGCACTAAGATGATAAATGAAATATCAATAAAATATATTTCTCAAACTTGTCTTGCCTTGTAATAGCAACTGAGTAGGTTCAAAACTGTCAGTGTCATTTTTAACTAATTGATATGCACACATTTGCCTAAATATCTTTATTGGTTAAATTAAAGTTTAATTTGGATAACTAAGACATACTTCTATGAAATATAAAAAATATTTTTTTGCCATTTTAATACTCAGGAGGACATCACATTAATTAAATAATGGTACTTTACATTGCTGAGCAGAGAAAAGACTTATTGGGACAGCCACAACAATTGTGAGTCAAGAAAATGTAATTGAGGATGTTTTTTTGTTTATTAAATAAAACTTATTGACAAACATCTTTATAAAATTGCATTTTAACTACTACCAGTATAACTTCTTGCATGCACATAAGCAAAAACAAATTTCCTTACTAAAGGTTACTGTCATTGCACTTTGACCTGTGCTATCACATGATGTGAAAAAACATGATTGCAATGAACTTTAGTTTGACTAATCTAGGCTAGAGTATACTAGTATACACATCAAAACATGTCATGATGTGTTAAAGAGTAAGCAATGTGTTATGTTATTGATAAGTGCATGTAATTAATAAAAAAAACAAAAACACAATAGGCAGGTCAAGGTAGTGAACTTTAGTCTACTTACACTCAACCACTACGGCAGCAGTATTTGACCTTATGCTGATCTCCAGTATTGCAAAAGCTTGTAGAAAGTATTTAAATACAGTTTAATTTTACATTACAGTACTTAATTTTATTTGCAGTTACTTCTCTGCCCCTGTGGTGTCTGAACAGCCAAGCCAGTACTTGGCAATAGATCTGGGGTACGGAGGCATGGCTGGATCAACTCTCTTACTCCTGAGGTCCACCCTGTAGTATTTATCTAGAGGCACAAAGACAAAAACATTTGACTCAATGAGAACAACAGGAAGCACCGGAAAAGTGTCTCTAATTCACAATGATACAGTCTTTATTATGGGTTCATGTGAAACTCATTTTCAGAAGTTTCATCAAATTACTGGCTTCCTGTAAGATCACCTTAAAAAGTCTCTTTTCAACAATGAGTAGCTTGTTGTCTTCAATCAGTTTAATTTTATGACATTTACTACTTTACTACTTTACTATTATGTCTTGGGGCTGTAAACATGTTTTCTCATGATTACATTCTTTTTAAATTAATTGCTCTTACAAAATTATGTCTGCATTTTTTGTTACAAGTTTTGTTAAAATATTGGTAATGTATATGTTATATTATCATTTATTATATGGTTAAATAGTATATACCTGGCTTTGTCCTGATTTAGTCCTAGTAGTAGTAGTAGTAGACAGAGATAATCAATCACTTATCTCATAGCTGGAAGTTTGCGTAAGTTTTTCAGATGCATGGGGAGTAAGAGAAAATGTTTTCTAACCTGCTTTAAAGAAGTAGACCGTCTGAATTGGCTGGGTCTTCTGGAGAGGATTCCAGGGCCTGCTGTTTCTGGAGTCATAGTTTCCTCTGTTGTTCGAATTGTATCTGTCCCAGCGCCGGTCCTGGTCCCAATCCTGGTCCCATCCTCTGGTCCAGTCTCTCCCGAGCCTCTCCTCCATCTCCATTCTCCTCTCTGCTAACCTCATCCCTAGCTCCATGCCCCTTTGAGCTAAGTCTTGGCCCATGTTCATGCCCCTTTCAGCCATGGTGTCCCAGTAAGGTGAGCGATTTTGCCTCCGACGACCCCATCCGTACTGCTGGCTCCACTGCTGACCGTATTGGTTCCACTGTTGGCGGTCATCATTTCTGCCTGGAGTAAACCTCAAGGGAGTGACATAGATTCTGCCCGCCATTGCTGCATCCACAGGGGACTTGAGGCCTTTCCAGTCCTTGTCGATGAAGTGATGGTGATCATGGTGCTGGGGTACTTAGGGAAAATAAATAAGATTTAACCAGTGGCCTTACTAGACTCAAAATGTATAAAGTTGATAAATGCCTGACTTACAATCAGAGAAGAGCTCACTGAAGAAGTGCTCATAGTTACCGTAGTAAACATCTGTGTAACGTCTGAACACTGTGGATGGTGATCTCTCAGACATGCCAACACACTCCTCATGGGACGGCTGATGCACAAATTCATAGACATAATACTGGTCTCCTGTAAAACATGTAAAACAAATGCATTGTTAACCAGTTACACTTTGACCTCAGACAGGTGAAGTGGTTTGAATATATGTTTTATTATTATGCAACAAAGGAACACTGCTATTTTTACTTAACTGCACATTTGCCAGTTACCACTTGTGCCCAGATTTTGATGCACAAACCTTTAAAAAAGAAGACTTTCTCTTTTCCATTGTGCCCTGGAGCAGGTAGTGCAAATGCAGCATCAACATAATCAGGAATCTTGTCAAATCCTACACTGATGTCCCGAGGGTAGTCCTCATCCAGAACCCCATTGTCAAACCTCCAGTACTTATTTCCCTTTAAAACACAATTTATTAAACATAATAATAAAATTTTAACATGAAAACAAAACAACCAGTCATTACCTTGAAAATGTAGGTTTTTCCCTGGCAGTTCATTCTTGTAAAGGCAGCATCAATCGGCCCTGTGATGCCCCATACATCCTTTATGAGTTTTGGATAACCGGGAAGCACCGACTTCTGGTCCAGTACAAAAAAGTACTCCCCTGTAAAAATAATACATTTTACAGCAAAGTATGGCTATGGCTTATTACATGATTACTATTGGCATTTTAGTATCATTACCTTTTATGATTATTATTACATTCTGGGAACAAATTCTATTGACAAACTGTGAAAAAAAACTCTCCTGTCTATTTTTTCGGCAAGAATCATGCAAAAGTCACCTTACCTCGGAATGCATAGATGGAACCATTCTTGAGTTGCATGAAAGAGTCAAATGGTCTCTCACTGCACACCTGTGCGTCTGGGTCTGGGGGTGCAGTGGTGGGGGGTGCAGTGGTGTGGGGTGCAGCGGTGGGTGGGGCAATGGTAGACTCTGCAGTTGTGTCATTTGCAGTAGCCTCTGTGTCTTTGGCCTCTTTCTGTGGTTTAGTCATCTCTATTGTGCCCTCATGTGTGTGTCTGGGGTTAAAGTCGGTGATAGAGGGCTCCGTAGGTATTTCTTGGCGACTGGTGGTAGTAGAGCCATGGTCGAGAGTTGATCGATGGTGGGCTGGAGTGGTACTGTCAAACAGCTCATCATCTTCTGCAAAAACAAATGTGTCTCCTCGTGCTGGAAAGAAATGGAAAGCAGCTTGTAAACGTCCCCTCTAATATAGGCACCCTTAAAAAGTCTATTCTCATAAATTTAAATAAAATGTAACATTGTCCTGATCTTGGTCTTGTCCCAGAGATCAAAAATACTTGGGAATACTCATAATTTGTCAAAGTTAAGTGTAATGTGTTTTAATCAACATATCAATGTCAAAACTGTTTTTCAGCCTTCTTTGCTCACTTTAATCACAGTTTCAAATGTTAGTGGGGGATACTGTAAAGATGTGTCTTACTCATCATTCCACAAGTAGATTCATAGTCAGAGCAACAGCTTTTGTAGTACTTGCACATGGAGTCACACTGGCATTTCTTTGTAGAATCAAAGCCATTTTCACAACGATCCATGCATGACTCTAAAAGACAATTCTTTTTAGTAAATCGGTGATCACAAAAACACATCAAATTACATTTTTAACACTAACCATACTTCACAACACTGACAATGACTTATCTTCCAACCACCAAACTAACTATAGGAGAGGAAAGTCCACTCTCCCTCCTCCATCAGCCCCCTGTCTCTCGGTCTGCATTTGATTTTACATTTTTACTTTGCATTTGAAATGCTGGTGTCACAACAAGATTGTGATATAGCAGGCTCATAATATAAGCAGCAACTGACAATATTATTGAAAAGATTAAAATTGTAATAATCTATTCAATGATACAATTTTGTTAAGAAAACTGGGTATTAAACGTTTAATTCTTTACTGAGTTGGTGGGTTTGTCAACTCTGTCAGCCGAAAATGTTAACTCCCTCACACATTCAACATTATAAAATATGTTATGGTTTATGTGTATGTTAAACCTATATGGTACACTGCAATTGGTTCCTTTTTGTTCCATTTGTGAGCTGTCATGATGACCTCACTCAAGGCATAGACCATTCTGATACAATAAATGTATCAGAATGGACTGAGTGTAAATGTGACCAGACTGTGTGTGGTAGTGCTGCTTTCAGTAGAGTAAGGGTAACAAATAGGATCCTCAGAGATTTAGAAAATAATATTACTGACTGATTTAATGTGTTTTTGAAAATATCTGATGGAGCTGATAAAAAGATGGGACACCACTTTGACAAACTGCATTTTGAAGAAAAAATATTTTCACAAGTTTACCTTAGGCATTTTTTTTTTATGTAAATCTTTTAACCCAATCTAATGCTAAATGTGTTTTAAGCAGGTGAACACTTTGAACCCTGGCGGAGGACACAAAAATTTACATAGACTTCAAAATTTTCATTCACATTTATGTCAAAATTGTTCAAAAATTGATTTATGTATTTATTTTTAATAAATAGCTCCAATATGCAGATCTCCTTTAGATTAAACTTCATAAATATGCCAATTATGACATTTTGAAAAAAACAACAAAAAAAACAAACAAAAAAAAAAAACAGTGTACAAATTGCTGTGTTTTAGAAAGGACCTATTTTGTCTTGACTCTCAAGAATCACCTAAATAATGTCCTGAAACAGTACATTATTCAACATGCAAAATTTCCAGTCACCATTAGCAATGATAGTAATTAGAACACTGTTAAAATTTTCAACATGTACTTTTTCTTTCTTGTTTTTCTGTTGATTGTAAATTTTGATGCATACTTTGAGTAGGATTCTTTTACATTTGAGTTGAAAGTCTATAACTATAAACATACAAAATAAGTTACTTATTTCAAACTTACCTTCAGAAGCTGATGTAAAAGCCAGCAGAGGTAGCAGCAGTAGCAGGGACCACAGCCTCATGTTTAGTCTGTTGTGTGGAGGACAGAATGAGACAGTAATCATGGACTCCGCGCTCCCAATCATTGGAAACATGTGTCACTCACCCTAACCACTTGTTTGCCTAAATCACATTTCCTAAGCTCTTTCTCCTACACTAAACAAACTGACCCAAAAAGACAAATCAATGAGAATGTTGTCATGTAATTAGGCTACTTTCAAAATCTCTTTGAAATTCTTAGGAAACAGTATGTAAAAAGATCTAGTTATAACCTATGTTGCTTTTGTCCTATTTTATCACCACACATAGATAAGTATCTAGGCTTGAAGTAAATTGAAAACAAAACAGAATAAGAATTGCAACCTCTCCACCTCTCCACCAGGGGGCTCTTGCCTGTTTGACGTGTGGCCAATGCGCATGCTCCGTGCTTGAGTTGCTGATGATGCAGAGGTCAGGGGATCGGTGCGAATCTGCTTTTCTTGTCCATCCCTCCATCCCCGGCCGGTGGATTCCATTGCTGATGTGCATCATCAGACCAGACCCTGGTTCGTTCTGGTAGGCTGCCGTGATCATATCAAAGGTCAATCTACGAGAGCTATTTAAAATGATCAGGGACAGCGTGTTTTTGTGACAGACCTTGAGAGGTACCTCGAAGACAAAGAAAATAACATTTTATTTCATTGGCTGAGAGGGTGTAGGCCATGTAAGCCGTTGTTTGCTTACAGCAAGTGCTGGTACATTTGGTTAAGATAAACTACCACTGATGGAGATAGGAGTAATGCTGTTTGCCGAAAGCTGTCACCTGTGATTAACATCAGAGGCCTTGTTAACCGCTTCCTCTCGCAAGGCGCCGAGGATTAACACGCCCCTCACTACAGACTTGTTTCCGTTAAATGATATTGTCTCTGACACTTTTTCTGTGGAGGGCCTACCGACATTTATTCATCATCATGTTCAGTTCAGAGAGACTTACTGTGCCAGATTATGTGAGTCGATTACATGGCAAGAAGAACGAGCCCCGGGCCGTTTCTCCGGGGATCAATGCAGACGTCCAGGCGGTATTAGACAGCACACTGCCTAACCTCCGATGCGCCATCAGGAGGCTTAAAACGTCCAAGGACACTAGTGATTCTGATGAGACGCGCAGGGCTATTGCAGAGATCTATCAGCTGGTGGAGGAGGCATGGGTCCTGCCCGCTACGGGCCGCCAGGTGGCCGAGGAGATCTGCAACAGGATCCGACTGGATGGAGGTCTGGAACTACTGCTTCAGCTGCAGCAAACCCCGGCTGTGGACATCACGTATGAGTCTGCCAAACTTCTGGAGCAGATACTGATCTCAGAAAACAGGTCACACCTTACACTCGACTAAAACATTTATAACTGATTAATTTTTATCATGTCTCATCATGTTTTGACCACATTTTCTGGTTTGATTTGCAGAGATTATGTTGCCAGGTTTGGGCTGGGAGTAATTCTCAATTTGACCAGACAGCAGGAGGATGCCCAGCTGGCCCGCAGTGTTTCTGGGATCCTGGAGCACATGTTTAAACACACAGAGGAGACGTCGGTCCACCTCATCTCAAACGGGGCTCTGGATGCCCTCCTGTACTGGTGCAGAGGCACAGACCCCACTGTGCTACGACACTGTGCTGTGGCCCTGGCAAACTGTGCCATGTACGGAGGCCATCGCTGCCAGCGGCTGATGATCGAAAAGCAGGCAGCTGAGTGGCTTTTCCCACTGGCCTTTTCCAAAGAAGATGAACTTATCCGCTTCCATGCTTGCCTTGCTGTGGCTGTGCTGGCTGCAAATAAAGAAATCGAGAAAGAAGTGGTCAAATCTGGCACTTTGGAGTTAGTAGAGCCATTCATTGCATCTTTAGATCCAGATGATTTTGCCCGCAGTTTACAGGACAGTGCTGACTCCATGCAGGGAAGGACGGCCTCTGATTTGCAGCACTTACTGCCGTTGCTGGATGGTACAAGAGTGGAGGGCAAGTGTATTGCAGCCTTCTATCTCTGTGTGGAGACCAGCATTAAATCCAGACAGCGTAACACCCGGGTACAAGTGCTTTCCTTACTCCATACTAAAACTTGTACACTTTTTAACCAACATTGTTTGTTTTCCAGATATTTCAAGAAATTGGAGCTGTTCAAAGCCTTAAAAGAATTGTTATGTACTCTAGTAATGGTACAGCTTGCACCCTTGCCAAGCGTGCATTAACTATGATGGGAGAGGAAGTCCCAAAACGCATTCTTTCATGTGTACCCAACTGGAAAACATGTGAAGTTCAGACGTGGCTGCAGCAAATCGGCTTTAGTGCCTACTGCGATCGCTTCCAGGTGTTTAAAACATTGTCCCAGTGTTTCTCTGTTGATTCGTTACTAACGTGCTTGTAACCTACTAATGTCTAAATACCATACTATAGGAGCTGCAGGTTGATGGAGACTTACTGCTGACCATAACAGACAAGGATCTGAGCCACGATCTTGGCATGACTGCAGGCCTCACTCGCAAGAGGTCAGTAACACAAGGTTAATATCTCAGTGTTTCAACAAACAACTTAAAAATATTGTCTTTCTTTTAGGTTTCTGAGGGATCTACATGTGTTAAAAATGTATGCTAACTACTCCACCTGCGATCCAAACAATATGGCTGATTGGCTTGGTGCGGTAGACCCACGTTTCAGGCAGTATACCTATGGTCTAGTGCAGTCTGGGGTGGACCGTGCTTGTGTCCAGAGTCTGACTGACCAGCAGTTGGAGAAGGACTGCAACATATACAATGGGGTCCACAGAGCCAAGATCCTGGCAGCAAGTCACAAACCTCTAAAATCCTGTCACACTGATGCCCAGCCTGCAGGCCCCGATGTGTTCATTAGTTACCGGAGGACTACTGGCTCCCAGCTTGCCAGGTAGAACTGCAAATGTGCAATAGTGTATGGAACTACAAATACTAATAATTCTTTGTACATTTTAACTAGTCTTCTGAAGGTGCATCTTCAAGTCAGAGGATATAGTGTATTCATAGATGTGGAGAAGCTTGAGGCTGGCAAATTTGAAGATAAACTTATCCAGAGTGTACAGCGTGCACGCAATTTTATCCTTGTGCTCTCCGCAAATGCACTGGACAAGTGCATGGGGGACACTGCCATGAAGGACTGGGTGCACAAGGTCAGAACATTTATACATATACACATTTAGACCAGCAGACATTTGAACTTAAGTTTACTGAATATTATTGTTTTCTTATGCTTTGCAGGAAATTTCCACTGCTTTGAGTTGCAAGAAGAACATAGTTCCTGTCACTGATAATTTCCAGTGGCCGGAACCAGCATCTTTGCCTGAGGACATGAAATCCATCCTGAATTACAATGGCATCAAGTGAGTTACTGTGCCTTAAACATGCTACAGTAAATCATGTTAGACTCAATTAATATTGTAAACCAAGTGTAGATTTGATTTGTGAAGATTGAAACAGCCCACACAGAACTAGTATTATGGATAATGTGTCAGGGTTATGTCATTATTGTAATTACCTGTTACTACCAGCTACTTATTTTATTTACTTGAACAGCTGACAAAATTATATTTGAATTTAAAATATACGTGTTCCCTGCAGATGGTCCCATGAATATCAGGAAGCCACAATAGAGAAGATACTTCGCTTCCTCAAAGGAAACCAAGACCAGACTGATGGCCCGGACTGTGGCAAATCCTTAAAGAAAAAATGAGGGACTGAGTGTTATTTACACCATAGTATGGATGTGGCTTTGCTTAAAATGCACGTAAATCGGGTATTCTGGATAAATAATGTTTATGAGAATGCCAATATGTATAATTTGAACTTGAACTAATCTGAAATACTTGTGCCCTTATAAACAGCTGTTGGTTTGTTTACGATCAGGTACAGCAATTGCCTTGTGTTCTCAGGAAAATTTCAGTGTTTAATTTGCCTTCACCAGCTCACTGCTATGTAGTATGTAGCACCAATAACAATTAATTCCTCAATACCATAAGTAAAAGAAAATCAACTTTTTTTTCTAGCTGCATTGGCTTGCTACTAAACTATTGTGAGCCCAACTTAATATTACTCTGAATTTATGTACTACTCAATACTATTACTTGTCATTATATTGACCTGCATTGCAAGTGAAAATTTATTCTTATTAGCCAAATATTTATTGAAAACTTTTTGCAAACAACAACATACACTCATAAACACTGTTCAGATAAAACAGCAGGTATCAAGGGGCAGATTCAAGAGTGTTAAAATATCCAAAGACAATTTCTGGTTTCATTGTAAAATAAATTAAGAATACTGTGCTCCATTGTATTTTATTATAAACATAAACCACTTCATTTAAAACATTGTTCTAAAAACACTAAACAAAGCCTGAGCACTTGTTTATCGGTTTCATAACAAAATTTGCAGTCTATTGAGGTTAGTTGGTTAAGTAACTCAATATTAAACAATTTAACCTCTAAACTTCCCTTTGAGATATTTAGTACGTCTAGCAGCTCTTATTCCCTCATCGTGCATCAGGGGCACAACCTCTGTGTGCATGTGATGTGTGGCTTGGCACATTGGGACTATCTGATATTTGTGGTCAAGCAGGGGCTGCTCAGGCATATTGTTCGGATCAATATCATTTACCCACAAAAACAGGAGGTGGGCCAACATAGAATGCCCTGACTGCCACAGAGTGAATAAAATGTGATATAAATTAAAAGCAAATTTTTTTATTGCTAGAAATTCTATAAATAATCCAAAAATAGAATATCCATATCACATACATATTTCCAGGATAGGTATGCAGATGTCAGCATATCAACACGTAACCTCATTTATTCTATTTCTGTCTGGTTGCTCATGTCTTCTTTGCTCCAGATACTTCAATGTGCTACATCATAAGATGACAATTGCAGAATTAGAGAGGACAATGAGATCATTTTGTCTTGAATAATATGGAAGACTTACCAGATAATACCAGAAGGGATCAGCAGCATGATGGCCCCAAATAGGAAGGGAAATCCCTTCATAAAGTGCAAAGTGGCTGGGAAAAGGGAGTTGAAGACACTGCTTCCTACCATAGAACACATAGTTTCCACACAGGCTATAGATGCAAATAGTGCTCCTGGTATGAGAGGGAAATGCCAGAAATCATAAATCATAATATAACATTAACATTTAGGTTAGCTGGAGAAAGAAAGGTGACAAACCTTGTTCTAATGGATCAACCAATTTGGACAGCTTTGACCTGATCACAGGAGTTGGCGTCATAAAAAAGAGCAACAGACCATAGCCTGGTGAAATATAAAAACACAGCCTAAGTTAAATATTTATTTTATCTTACATGTTCTACTTTAATAATATGTTTAGTGGAAGCCATCAGTTGTATTACACATGTTGTATAATACATTGAAAAACATATAATAAATCAGTGATAAAACTGTGTTGGACCCTCTTTATAAATTAAAAGTTTAAGTTATTTGCACAAATGATATGCACCTGTGAACATTAGCGGTGTGGTGTTTGCAGCAGAGAAGACCAACAACCCAGCGATGTTAGAGAGCAGCCCCACCAGAGCCACCCAGGAGTCCTCCAGGCAACGCGTCATGATCTTCAGCCCCAGTAGACTGCTTAGGTAGGCCAGATGTAGAGCTGCTGATCCATAGCCAATGAGCTCTGACCCCCAGCACAACGGAGAGCTCAACTCAAACAAAACATATAGTTCTCTACAGCCAGAGTGAACACCTACCACCACAAAGAAGCAAAATGTATAAAGCCACAGCTTGTATTTGTGAAAGCAGCCAGTGCTCTGACTCCCCCCAGTGGAGTACAGCTTCCAGAGTGCTTTGTGATGGCAGGTGCTGAAGAGCCTGACAGAGGGGTCTATTGGCACAGATTCACAAACAAACAAGTAACTGTAGAGAGCTGAAGCCAGTCTCGCAGCCAGGACCAGCCAGCATGGGTTGATGTACCTAAGGAAATTATTGGACAAAATTAGGTATTTGTTTAAACTACTAAACAAATGTAGGTAAACACAGTATAATTAATAATGCTTTGTTACATTCTAACAGAGGTAGTATTTTAACTTTTAAGTACACATTATAATTACTGGTATAACACATTTTTTTTTCATACCCTTGTGCTCTCATCCACTGGCCTCCGATAATACTGGCTAGCAACCCAGACAATCCTAAACAAGATTCCAAGATAGCAACTCTGAAGGTGCGGGCTCTTTTGTCACTTATATCCGCTATGTATGCAAAGCTACTGGCCAAGATGCAGTTGAAATCACCAGAAATGCCACTGATCATTCTGCCAAGTAAAAAGTACCCCACAGGAAGCCTTGTGTACATAACCACTAGATAAACCAATGTCTCTAGAGCCAGTCCCATGCTAGGGATGATGAGGAGCGGCCTGCGCCCAGCCTTGTCACTCCAGGAACCTAGGAATGGCACCACCAACAGGCCCAGTGAAAGTCCTCCAAGACTGATGTATAAATTCCAGTGGGCGACTAATGACTCTACCTCCTAAAAACACATATAAAAAGGGACATATTACGCAAAACCAACTTTTATGAGCTTTTAGCATTGTTATAGTGGTGTTCCCTCATTAGCTTACACTCAGTTATAGTTTGACTGATTTATGTGTGTTTGAGTAATCCTGTATTGTCCTGCATCTGGGGTTTGCATGCTCAGAAAATAAATGTTCTCACCCAGCTCCCATACCTGCCCACTTCCTTATACTAACTTGTTAGTTAAAAAATTTAGACTCTGGAACAAACACAGGTTAAAAAAATGTTGTGTAGCTGTTTTTCAAAACAAAAATATGTAAATGAAAAGCCTCTGCTTGCCTAGGGCAAGAGTTGGAGCTTATCATTTCTGTATTTTTCTGAGGAAGTCAATGGACCCATTTCAAATACCTTGACCAATTTTACACTGAACAAAATAAAAATAATGATGTTTAGTACAGTATATATGCCTCCTTTAAATAGACAGGCCTATAATTAATCTAAATTAATTATCAATATTATTATATTAAGTTATTATGCAATAGTCTAACTTCTATAGTCTAACTTTTTAATTAGACATTTCCATTTTTGTTATACTGAGCAAGTTTCTATTTTTAGGCTATTTTTTTGAAGAACAAACTATTGGAGACTCTTGCAGTCAGACAGAAACTATACATTAGGCCAGAATCGTGAAATAACGTTTGGTTTTGAGTAAATTCCCAGGTTTTAAAGATAGCCCACCTTCTGTAAAGGGTCGACTGGCAGAGAGCTGTTGCACTCTGACCTCTTGGAGCTGTTGTAGCCAATATCTTCGCTTATACGGTCCCACAAATATTGAGTGAACAACGGCCCTTGTAAAGCTATTGAAAATGTAGAGAAGAAGAGCACAGGTTCCACAGTAACAGGTTTCAAACACGAAAACGGAGGCTTTGAGGAGTACGCAGAGTCCTCTTCGGTATCAGCGCATGTCTCCGAAGTTTCTTGATCATCGGTCTCAGAGACAGGACCGAGGACGTGGTCGAGGATTGCGACGGTGTCTGGCTCATCCATGGTCAACGTGCCAATTTACTAGCTAGTCACTTCTTCACCCCTAATCTTACTTTGTTCACACTAGACTGAGT
>KN476913.1:3481-48402 GCA_000787095.1 Periophthalmodon schlosseri | reverse complement strand
ACACTAATCAGGCTGTAGATTTCAATGCCCTACTACTTAAACCACAAACTGAATTGCAATAGTCAAGTTTCTTTAAAAAATGGAAAAAAAAAACCAAAACCACCAAATGCATGGATCTGACGGAGTTGACAAAATGTGTTAACACTGCTGAAACTGAACAAACATGTTTAAATCCTAAATGAGAACAGATGAAACAGGTTTAGCACTGACCATTCTTCACAGCACTGACAGTTATTTACCTTCCAACCACCAAACTAACTATAGGAGAGGAAAGTCCACTCTCACTCCTCCCTCGATTCCAGTATCTCATCTGTATCCACCCTTTTGCCTCTTCTCCCTCTAGTCCAATGTTCTCTCTCCTTCCTCTCCCTCTCCTCTTCCTCTCCATTAGTTTTTATTCTGGTGATTTTACATATTTTACTTTGCATTTGACCATTTGAAACGCTAGTGTCAGAAGATTGTGATATAAAAGGCTCATAATATAATAATACTATTGAAACAATTAAAAATGTAATAATCTATTCAATGATGCATTTTTGTCAAGAACACATGAAGTTAAACATTTAAAGTTGGTGGGTGTGTCAACTCCGTCAGCCTAAAATGTCAACTCCATCACACATTTAACTTGACATTATAAAATGTTAATTGTGCTATATGAATATATATAATATAAAACTTTAACCATGAAATGATGATTTAATCCATTTCTAAGCTCACAAGTAATATTTTATTAGCACATTTAGAGTTAGAGCGGAAATCTGAGTTGACAAAAATTTAGGTTTTTTACTTGTTAAACATGGTATACTGCAGCCAGCTTTTTGTTCCATTTGTGAGCTGTCATGATGACCTCACTCAAGGCATAGACTCGCTACCGTACTGTACTGTGATGGCAGGAATTTCAACATTGTTGGTCTTAATTATCAAAAAGTTTAAAAGTTACCAGACTCTTGTGTGTGGTAATGCTACGTTCAGTAGAGTAACAAAAGAGACCTCAGAGATTTAGATATTACAGACTGATTTTATTGGTTAGTTTGCCTGTTTGTTTTTTTTAAGGAAAAATATTTACAATCTAATGCAATTTTATTCACATAAATATTTTTTTAACTGTTTTTTGAAAAAATATCTGTAAAATGGTGTTTTCTCTGTATTAGTGTATTAGGCTTCTGTGTCCCTTTATTGCCTTCACATGATCTAATAATCTATGCTCAAACCTAATTATGAACATATACAACCAGAAGTTTACATATACTACAAAAAGACATGCTTTTTTGTGCACTGTTTGACATGAAATCAGAGTAAACTTTTCCTGTTTTATGTCCATTAGGATTACCAACATTATTTCTATTTGCTAAATTGTCAGAATAAAGACAATTTATTCTGAAATCTGAGTTGACAAAAATTTAGGTTTTTTACTTGTTAAACATGGTATACTGCAGCCAGCTTTTTGTTCCATTTGTGAGCTGTCATGATGACCTCACTCAAGGCATAGACTCGCTACCGTACTGTACTGTGATGGCAGGAATTTTTTGGATGTTCTTCTACAAGCTTCTCATAATAGTGGCAAGAATTTTGGCCCATTCCTCCAGACAGAACTGGTGTAACTGACCAAGTTTGTTATAGTGGCAAGAATTTTGGCCCATTCCTCCAGACAGAACTGGTGTAACTGAGCCAAGTTTGTAGGCCGCTTTTCAGGTCTGCCCATAAATTTTCAATAGGATTGAGATCAGGGCTTTGAATGGCCACTCCTAAACATTGACTTTGTTCTCCTTAAGCCGCTTCATAACCAGTTTGGCAGTATGCTTCGGGTCATTGTCCATTTGGAAGAGCCATTTGCGTCCAAGCTTTAAATTCCTGGCTGATGTCTTGAGATGTTGCTTCAGTATTTCCACATAATGTTTTTTCCTCATGATGCCATCTATTTTGTGAAGTGCACCACTCCCTCCTGCAGCAAAACAACCCCACAACATGATGCTGCCAACCCGTATTTCACAGTTGGGATGGTGTTCTGAGCCTTGCAAGCTTCCTCCTTTTTCTGCCAAATGTAACGATGCTCATTATGGCCAAACAGTTCAATCCACAGGACATGTCTCCAAAAATTACAGTTTGCAAATGCACACAGGGACAAAAACCTTAATCTGGCTTTTTTATGTTTCTTTTGGAGTAATGGGCTGAAAGGCCGCTCTGCCTGGAAGAAGCCATGTGGTACAGTATTTCACTGTGGATAATGGCACACCACACTTACCAGCTTCAGCCAGCATCTTCACAAGGTCTTTTGCGTTTGTTCTTGGTTGATATGCACATTTTGGACCAAAGCAACAGATGAACATGGCGCTTTCAGGCATCTGGAAATTGCACCCAGAATAAACCAGACTTGTGTAAGTCCACAATTCCCTTCCTGATATCTTGGCTGATTTCTTTTGACTTTCCCACGATGTTACACAAAGGAGTGTGTTTTAGGTGTGCCTTCAAATACATCCACAGGTCTGTCTAGAATTAACTCAGACATTATCAACAAATGTATCAGAAGCTTCCAAAGACATGACATCATCATGTGGGTTTCCCAAATTGTTTACATACAGTAAGATTACTATGCATTTAAACTTCTGACTGAAGAAAGTAATGAAAAATTGTCTAAAAAATCCTTCTCCCGATATACTGGCATTTAGCAAATAGAAATAATTTTGGTAATCCTAATGGACCTAAAACAGGAAATATTTAGTCTGATTTGATGTCAGACAGTGAGGAAAAAAAGCATATGTGTCTTTTTATATAGAGTATGTAAACTTCTGGTTTCAGCTGTATAAGTTTGCCTCAACATTCACCTTGGTCAGTATAGTTCCTGTTATAGGTTTGTGACTACAACATTTTGCAACAAAGTGGCATAATCAGTGTCAAGCCCAGGTCATTATTAGGCTGTGGGGGAGAGTTTTAGACTTTATATATTTTTTTGAATAACATGATTTCTGTTATGGCAGATAGAAGAGGACATGAAACAAAACCGAGCTTGCCCTGTCCACACTGTGGACCAGACAGTCCACACAGATGAAGAGAAAGCCATTAGGGAAGTGGTGGATAATGTTCTATGGCAGATGGCTGCAGACAGGAAGTCTACTGCGCTCAAGCAGCTACAAGGACACATGTGGAGGGCTGCCTACACATCTGGGAAAATTAAGGGCCAGTAAGTCAATTGTTTATCTGATCATAATGCATATTTATTATCTTTTAAATCATGGTTGTTTTCTAAAACAGGGTATATGAAGATGTAATTCCAGCAATCAGAAGATGGCGGGCAAGTGGCCTGAAAGTTTACATTTATTCCTCTGGCAGTGTAGAGGCACAGAAACTTTTATTTGAATACTCTATCGAAGGAGATGTTTTAGATGCAAGTATTCAATAGCTCATTTTACACACAATTGTTCATTAAATTAAAACAGTCTTATGTGTTAACTTTATTAATTTTTTTTCCAGTTATTTGATGGTCACTTTGACACAAATATTGGCGCCAAGGTAGACAGTAAAAGTTATAAAAATATAGCAGAAAGGATTGGCTGTGGACCAGATGAAATCACTTTTTTGACAGATGTTACTCGTGGTGAGTAGTACTCTAGTTCTGTTTGTGGAATCAAACAAGCCATTTGACAATTTTTGTTAATCGGACACATGGTTTTGTTTTCCAGAGGCAAAAGCAGCAGAAGAGGCTGGAGTAAATGTGGTGGTGGTTGTCAGGCCTGGCAACATGGAGCTAACAAATGAAGAGAGAGACCATTATAACCTCATAACTACATTTAACCAACTTGAAGTGTCGGGATAACGTATCCAATGCACAGCTGAAACAAAGACATAACTCAGTGAAAATACTGTACTTGTTTTGTCCTCCTTGTCCCCTAAAGTCCAATTATAAATTCAGCTTATACTGACCCTCACAATCATGGCTCACTAAATAAGAACATTTAACAGAATGCTTCCAGAGTACGAAATCACATGAGCTACATGTTTGAAAGAAAAAGTGTAGTTGGCTTTTAACCTTTTAGTTAACATTCATAATCCAAAATTTTAATTGTAGGAATTTGTCTTGTAATGTGTCAAAGGGTTGTGAACTGTGCAACAAAAGGTGCTTTCAACTTGTGTGAGCCATTATAATTTTGTAGGGATGAAAAGACTTAAGAATGATAATTGATGTATATTGCATAAGGCAAAGAACGAGAGTAAAATAAATAAATAAATGCCTTCATTTTTGTGACCGTGGCTTTGAAGGTAGAGCAGGGGACCTGGGCAACTGTAAATGTGATGAGAGGCCTTTGGCTCAACTTAGGAGGTACATTTGTCTTTTGTAAGTATTGTCAGTTGGGGTTAGGCAACTGACAACTGCATGAATCATGCAGTGTAATATTTTCAGCATCATAAAAGCATCACATAAAAAATATAAAGAACTGCAGTATTTTTATTTCATCTGTAGTAAAGGATTACAACATTTACAAAAAAGATTTTAAATAAATACATTTTATTAAAATATTGTCTAGTCAAAAGTAAGACATTTACCAAGAACATACAATGAATAAACAAAAGCCCTCAGTGTTGAAATGAAAAGATCCTTACAATTATACAATTACTGTATCCTCTTCTTAAAACATGCATTTAAGAACTTTAAAATGAAATTAAAGCATTGTCTCAAATGCGCAGATCTGAGATTATTACAGTTATATTAAAAACAAAACAAAAAACAGGATTTTGTTTTGAACTAATGCATCCATACAATGACGGTATGGACCAATACATTATGTCAATGTTAAGTTAAAAAAAAAAAATACTGAAGTTGTTTTAGCATTTATTACCAACTTCACTTTCAATAATTACTTCCAAAATATGAAACTACAATTATTCCTATTTTTTTCCCTCATGAAAAGTTCCACTCTCAACTTAATTCATTTGGTGTTATAGCCCAATAGAGAATTTCTTCAGAGAATTTCTTCAGATAATCTATACAATACTTCTATCAATGATCAGAGCAGATTTACCACTGACTGATTGAAGTGAGGTTCAATCTGTTAAACCAGTTTCCTGTACATCTTGATCAAGTTTGTTTGAATTACATTTTTTCCCTCATGATACTCATACTGTGTGGTTAGTGCGCTGCTCATACTCCCAGTTTATTGGCTTGTGTCAACACCACTTTGAGCACTGGCATAAAACCTGAAATTTCACTGAAGTTACTGCTGCTTACAATGTGTGTGTGGATATTGAGACCCTCTGCGTAGGATCGTGACTCAATAGTCCTAGCGATATTATGAAGACCCCCTACAATAGCTGGGGATAGCTATAAAGGAACAGAAGATAGTGAGTCATAATCCATTACATAGAATTTAAGTGTGAATACTCACCGTTTGCTCTCTCAGCTTGTCATAAAGTGTTTCCAAACGCTTGTTAGCGTCATCAAGTTTCCTTTTGGTTTGCTGAAAAGTAAAAATGCACTATTATATCAGATTTTAATGCTTTCCTTTAACAATGCCATCTTTCCTTAATCATGATTTGACTGGCTTTGCCAGAATCTAATTTGATCAACAGTTCAAAAAAATGGTTTTATTAAATGTGTTTACCGGGTCTGTAGCAACAATTAGGCATTTTTGAATAAGGCCCTCAAATGTGGTCTTTAAAACAAAGTGCTCATCAGGAATGGGCTTCTTTGTGATCTTTTCAGCAGGCATAGACTGAGGAGGCTGAAAACACAATAACTTGTTAGACTAGGTTTTATTAAATGTATAAATGAATATGAATGAATGAATAAATAAGAAACACACTCCTAAAATATTTGATACGAAACAATGTAAACAGTATACCTGAATAACATCACCAATAGGTGCTCCAGGTGCACCTTCAGAGCTGGTTTTGGGCATTGTAGTGTTCATGGAGTTTATAGCAGAAGGGGCAAGCGGCTGCTGCATGCCTGAGTAGGGGGTCTGAACAGCATGTGGGATCTGACCCATGATCTGAGGGGACCCCGAGGGCATCTGCTGAGACTGGGGATTGACCCCCAGTGGAGCCATGATGGGGGCTGTAATAGGAGCAGGGGGGGTGTAGTTCTCTGGAACTAGCTGAAAATTTTTACAAGCAATTTATTATAAACATATTCAACATTTTCATCACTGAAAGAAAAACTAGATTACCTTCTTCTTTGGAACTCGACTCAGGGTTGGAGGATCATTCCAGCCATTTTGAGGTCCTACAATTACAATGAAATACCTTCAGAGAACTTTAAATTTTAATTTTGCTTTACAAGATGTACTGTACTGTAGTATAATAATTATGTAGTCAACCATAAAAATCTTCCAAGTATTTAAAAAAAATCTTAAATTTAATTCAAAATGTAATCACCTTAATTTTAAAGTAATATTTTTTTCTTAAAATCTTTTTGTTTTGGAATTAAGACTAATTAAAGTTGAGTGACACCTGAAATGCCGTTTATATAAAAATGCCCCAAATCTTTTTTGTTCACTTGACCATTTGCCTTGATCTGACATTTTATTGTGACTGTATAAAATAAATCACTACTGTAATAGCTTCAATAAACATAATTAAGAGTATATTCAATCAATCTATAATTTATAGAGATACAAAAAGAAAAAAAAATCTCCCATCACAAACACTTTCAGACCATTATCTTAAACAGCTCATTGGTTCAAACAATTTTCTATAACTAACTATGACAGGAACAGACAGTGCTTAGAGCCATGCAGACCTGTTCTTTGAGAGGCAGGGATAAATTCTAGGCCAGAGTCATGCTGTGTACCTGAGACTCCACTCTGTGGAGGCAGCAGCATGTAAGACCCCGGAGAGCCAGGTCCACTATGCTGGAAGGACCCCATCGAGGATGGAGGGACAGCACATGGTGTTGAAGTGGAGGTTTTGGGAAACAAAGGCGGATTGCAAGAAGAGAAGAAAGATGGGCATTGACTGCTGAGAGGTGAAGGGGCATAAGCAGCTTGAGATGGGACAGGTTGAGAGTAGTGAGAGAGAAAGCCTGGAGGGTGAGGAGCAACAGAGGCTTCAGCCAAAAGAGGTGCCACAGGAGGGGAATCCTGATGAGTCCGATATTCAGTCAACCCTCCAGCTCCCTGTGGGTACTGGTTAACCTGGGCATAGGCTGGGGTTATCAAGAACAACCAGACTTTGTTAGTGAAAATGTAAATTCAAGTTCGTCTACACACAAGAGGCATGCTAAGGTCTTTCATGCTAGGGTATTTTTTGTAGAAAGAAAACATACAAAGCAATTTTACAGAAAAAATAATGTAAAGACTACTAGAGTATGTATTGTTTGAAAGTCTAAAAAGGTATATGTTTTTTGGTGGAGGGTCAGCCTCCTTGTCTCCATATAGACTCTAATGCTTTGCCTGCAGTGTTCCACAGTATCACATTAAATTTATCTAGCAAGTGATGGACCCTCTACCAGAAAAGTTACATAGTGTGCTTTTTTTTGTAAATGTTTGTTAATGTTTCCAACAAGATAATATTACATACATGATCCTAATATACACCTGACTTCCTTTAGTATAAAATTGAATGTAGTATGAAAACAATGATTTAGCCCTGGAGACAACCTGGCCGACCCACCCGCACTCAGCACTAGTGTCACCTCTGGGTGGGAAAAGTGGGCGCGACTGTGTACAAATAACCCATTGCTCTGCATCTGAGCTGGCTGAGGTCTGTCTGAATGTGCATGTTTATAAAGGGCTCAGGACACTTACTCTGGTATTGATGGGAGTGCATGAAAGGTGCAGAGGAAACAGAAGGCACAGCGGCTGTGCCTGTGGTTGGCATCGCACATATAGGGTTTGATAGCTCCACCTTAAGAACAAAAAATATTAATCATGAATTCCTGAATTCTGTGTTTTCTTTCTATATGCATAGTGTGCGTTGTACATGCATATGGAAATGCCAAAATTAGAAGGAAGGTGGGGTTGGACATCTAGTTAATAAAATTAAAATGTGAACAAGCTATGACCCAGACACATCTATACCCATCAAAGAGCATATTTAAAACTTTAATTGATGAACACCATGTAACCATTTTAAATAATTGTCTTGTTTTGATTGTAATAGTAGTAGTTCTTTTTATTGTCGATTATTGTGTATTGTAAAAAAAAACAACCCAAAAAAACTCTAATTCCTCATTATAATGAGGTCATCCTCAATGATTCCTCAAGAATAAATAATGGTTATATGAAAATAAGACAGATTAGACTACAAAACCTGACAATGTTGTTTAAGTTTATATTTTTTTTCGTGAAGCTTATATTTTACTTGCTTGTTAGACATGTACAGCATATGTGAAATACATAAAAGTAATTTCAAGTGTTTACCTAACAACCAAACGTGTAAATTAGACTTCGGCCCTTGTTTACAAAGTTATGATATGATGAATACTATAGGAGAACACCTCAATTTTGCTAGGCAAATGTTTTAACTGAGAAAACCATGTTCTTTGTACGTAAATTGTCTTGGCAATATGGATGGAAATTCCTTTTTAGAACATAGCTCTACTTCCTTTAATTTTATTTAGGTTGTTTAATACCTTTGATGGGTCTGAGACAGTGCCAACTGGAAGAGGAGTAGGCACATGGGAGAAGGCTGTTGGAGTTTGATTACTCCAAGAGGTGACAGTAGAAGCAGCCCTGACCTGAGCACAGAGAGATGGTGATAACCAAAGTGCCAACAAAAACACACCATAATACACCAACAGAGCCAACAGTCATCTGCCTCAGAAGAGCCAAAGTTCACTGAACAAATCTATAGTTGAAGTCAGATTTACAGTATTTACAGTTGAAACCAGAAGTTTACAAACACTATGTAAAAAGACACATACGATTTTTTTTCTCATTGTCTGACAAGAAATCAGACTAAACTTTTCCTGTTTTAGGTCAATTAGGATAACCAAAATTTTTTCTGTTTGCTAAATGCCATAATAACGAGAGAAGGATTTTTTAAGACAATTTTTCATTATTTTTTTTCAAAGATGTTTACATACATTTCATTAGTATTTGGTCTTTTTATATAGTGTATGTAAACTTTTTATTTAAACTGGTTTCAACTGTATGATTCTACCGTAAGTTGTAATTCAAACTGTGTCTAAAATGGAAACAAAGTGAATTAAATAAATGAACAAACCAACAACCTCCTGCAATGTGCTTGAGGATTGGTGGCAAGTTAGTATGAGAGTTTTGAAATGTCACACAAACTATGCAGCCAGAAGATAAAGGTGAAGTGAATTGAGTGTTGAAAAAAATGCAACAAAATAGACCAGTGTAACTCACGGGCTGGTAGTACTGAAGCTGAGCAGGAGCAGTGGTGGTGGGCTGCACAACAGAATGCGGGTTATTGGATTGAGTAGGAGTCTGCAGATGAGGGACCTTAGAGGGGGTGCTTTGTGTTTTGAAAGATGCTGGGTCCTGCTGACCTAGAGCATGGCTCAGACGCTCACGAAGCAGCTGAATACAAACCTTCACAGCAGAGCAGATCAATCAGTATGATGTTCACAGATTTCCATAAAGTATCATAGCATTACATTATGTACATACATGGTTGGTTTCGTTGGGTAGGTAAGTAATAGCTGTGGTCAAGCAACCCTGAGAGGCTAATAGGTTTGCATACTCGCTCATCTTCTTGGCTAACAGGACCCCAACTGCAGGAGGACCCAAGTTTTGAGTCCGCTCTACTGCATGTTGCATCACAACCACCTTTTCCACCAGGTCCTAAGAGAAACAGTTTCATTGTTACACATGAGGTACAAATAATTTTGTAAGGTTTGCTATATCAAGCAAGATGAATTCCTGCGAGTTCACAACTTAGGAGGATACATCGAGATGTTTGGCTAAAACCAGTTGAGAGTAACGCACAGAGTTTGATTTCTTTGCCCTCTGCTGTTACTCTTCGCCCAATCAGATTAAAGAATTTGTTTGAATGTTCTGCCTTTTCCGGATCTGTTTCAGCGAGAGCTTGATAATGTGCAGACCTTGACCCAAGACTACTACACATTTCAATCTGGCCTCTTCCATTAACATCACAGTGTGTCTACACATCACCTGTAGAGAGAGGGGATTGTTTCCTTCTTGTGCCTTGATCCAGCAAGACACCAGTTTCTCCAAATTACCAGCACAGATGTAACAGAGACAGGCCTGTGCTTGCAGCTTGGAATCATTTGCTCCCTCCAATCTGCCACCAAGGAGATCTAATAGATAAATGTAATTGCTTTAGGAAAATAAAACTTGATCACAATGACAACTGCTACAATCTCACATGCAATACACACCACAGAGGGAGGAAAACTCCTGAGTCTGAGCATATGTCATAACAGCAGCCAGCGCTTCCTTCCAGTTCTGTAGCTCACAGGTGCTCATGATGTCATGCAAGTCCTTCATCACCACGGCACTTATAAGCTGTATGAAACACAATCATATGTATTGAAGTTATTTAGATTGCCTGATTATTTGATAGCACAGAATTGTGTATCTTACCTTAGTCAGCTTGCTTTGTGACTTTATAAAATACTTCTTTTGAGTTTTCTTTAGAAGCTCAGCTCCCCCAGCAATAGCCAGGATAATACTGTCGGCCATACGGTTGTCAAGGAGACAGAGTTCAACCGCTCCTTCAAAATCTCCAGTTAGCAGAGCTTGTGTAATCAGCCTGTCAACATCTGAAGATAAAAAAAAATAAAGTTGGAAAAAAACTTGGGTGGTGGGATTTCAACTGAAGGTTCCTTGACAGCAGTTTGCTCACACACTGAACGACCCATTTTTAGATGTGCGATTTAAACGTGTTGCTAAATCCACACTTTTATGTATCGATTATAGATTTTCATTTTGAAGGCTGTTTATTTGTAAAACAGTTGTGAATGATACGATCTGAAATAAAATACCTTGAGTCCTGCCGAGGTTGGGGTTGACTACAGGAGCAGTAACCTGCGATGCACCATCTTCAGGTGCCTTGAGAACTTCACCAATGAGCGACTGTTCACTAGGAGCTTCAAACACTTTCTCAATAAGATCCTGTGATGGTTCTTCACTGGGAGCTTGAATGTCGGAAAAAGGATCCTTTGATGGTTGTTCACTGGGAGCTTGAATGTCGGAAAAAGGATCCTTTGATGGTTGTTCACTGGGAGCTTGAATGTCGGAAAAAGGATTCTTTGATGGTTCTTCACTGGGAGCTTGAATGTCGGAAAAAGGATCCTTTGATGGTTCTTCACTGGGAGCTTGAATGTCACAAAAAGAATCCTTTGATGGTTCTTCACTGGGAGCTTGAATATCCAAAAAAGGATCCTGTGATGGTTCTTCGCTGGGAGGTTGAATGTCGGAGTTGATGGTTCTTCACTGGGAGCTTGAATGTCGGAAAAAGGATCCTTTGATGGTTCTTCACTGGGAGCTTGAATATCCAAAAAAGGATCCTGTGATGGTTCTTCAGTGGAAGTTCGAATGTCGGAAAAAGGATCCTGTGATGGTTCTTCAGTGGAAGTTCGAATGTCGGAGAAAGGATCCTGTAATAGTTCTTCAGTGGAAGCTTGAATGTCAGAAAAAGGATCCTGTGATGGTTCTTCACTGGGAGCTTGAATGTTGGAAAAAAGATCCTGTGATGGTTCTTCACTGGGCGCTTGAATGTCGGAAAAAGGATCCTGTAATAGTTCTTCAGTGGAAGCTTGAATGTCGGAAAAAGGATCCTGTGATGTTTCTTCACTGGGAGCTTGAATGTTGGAAAAAAGATCCTGTGATGGTTCTTCACTGGGCGCTTGAATGTCGGAAAAAGGATCCTGTGATGTTTCTTCACTGGGAGCTTGAATGTCAGAAAAAAGATCCTGTGATGGTTGCTCACTGGGAGTTTGAACTTCAAAAACAGGTTCCTGAGGTGTTTCCTCCATAGAAGCTTCAAGCACATCCTCACTGCCATCTAAAATGTCATTTACTTCCTGCAACACATTACACAACAGTATTACTAATTATATTTGCTTTGTGATTAAACCTAGAAATGTCTTTTCTGGTGGCGTGCTGTACCTCATCCAAAATTATTTCCTGATCATCCCACTGCTGTTCAGGAAAGCCATTTGCTACCTGGTTATGATCTACAGTTTCATAATTGTGATCAGCACTCTTTTCTTCTGCATTCACTTCCAGTGTGCTTCTCCAACTGTGAGTGAAGAGAGAGTCCATCTCCTGTGTGACTGATGGCTGCAAGTTTGCAGCAGCAATCAAGTCAAATACTGCCTCAGGACAATCTGTGGCAGTGACAATGTTAAGGTCGGCAACTGGCTGCGCATCACACAGAGGGGGAAAATCCATCTGGACAATTAAAAACAAAACAATTCTTATAAATACTGATTTGGGTTAATTTATTCTTTTACAAAAATAAAGACCAGTGTTGGACTGTAAACTAAATGCAATCATTCATAATACAAATGATTACTATTACGCAGCGGAATTGGCTTTATAAAATGAATTTCCTTTACCTCTGTGGGCTTTTCAGTTAATGCAGCAGAAATCTGAAAAATACAATACTACAATGTTATTACACATTAAATGATATGAAGCAGACAGTAGGCTTTTATGTCACACTAGCCAACCTTTAGGGCTAGTTCCTCTTTATTGTAGCCAAGAAGCTCCAGGAACCTTGAGCGGATGTCACTGTCAAAATTAGCCTAAGAACAAAGAAAATATCTTTTAAAGGAATCTATGCCTTTAAACAAATATTGATTTAGAATAATTACCTTGAGGAAAGACCAAACTGTCTTTTCAAACTCATTCTCAGCCAAGTTGATTTTTCCTTGGCAAAACTCCAGAAATTGACCTGAACTGATGGTGTCCTGTAGCTGGTCGGAGCGCTTCAATAAGTCAGTTTCCGTAACAACCTGGCTGACATGCACAACATGGCTATTGGGCTGCTGGGGATTTGGTTTTCCATTATCCAAAGACACCAGTTTCCCTCCAAACTACAAAGGAAATGAAAGAATGAGCATATTTTTTTGAAAAATACTATATATTCTTAATATTGTTTACAAACAATAATGTAAAGTGTTTTACAGCAAATGATGCTCCCACAGGTCTCTGTATCCATTTGGGGGGCTTCTTTAGGGGGTTAACTGTAGTTGAAAGGGTCCCACTCTGAGGCAGCTCCAATGGAGGTAGAGTTTGTCCTGTTCCAAAGGGATCCATGTTTCCAAATGAGTTACTTATCTGAAACATGCAGACCAAAATTTTAATTATTACTTTATAATCAAACATGCATTAAAAATACCTTGCAAATCTAAGTCTCAAAACTAGATTTTGGTTACTGTAAAAACTGCTTGCATTTATAGACATGAAGAACAACACTTGTTGCAACCAATCTGGTTGTAATTCAGTAATTCTTACCTGGTCCACATGTCTTTGGCTCTGAGCTTGACTGGTGCCTCCCATAATGGAATAGATATTTATACAGCTATTAAAGCCTGCTGAAGAAAGCACTGCAGGGTTTCTTGGGCACCACTGGATGTCAAAGCACCACTGGTTGCCAGTAGGCAGTTCATATAAAATCTGAATAAAAATGTAAATCATTTAAAAATAACAGAGGAAATGCCATTTTGTTGTTAATATAAACATGATAAACCATTTACCTCTGCAGTATTTGGATTGCAACAAAGAATCCTACCGTCCTTCCCACAGCTGAGAAGCAGCTCTGGATCGGCAGAGCTCCATGCAATGGCCAAGACACCACTACAAGCAGATGCACAAAGTTTGGTTTGAGCATTCAAACATTACCCAAGTTTTAAAGTAACAACCAAATTTTTGTTTACCGTGTGTGATTTTCTAAAATCTTGAGGGGAGAGGATGCAAAACGCAAATCCCACATTTGAATCACAGGCATTCGGTCGTCCTCAGAGGCCATAACCAACTGTGTAGCCACTTCTGGATTCCAGGCCATTCCAGAACAATGCATCTAATGAGGATAACAGAAATGGAAAATAATTTGCTGACATAAAACAAAAGGACCAAAGCCAACAAAATATTAGGTGAAAAACACACTCTGTTGCTGTGGTCGGACACTTTAATGATGAGGTCATTCTTGCGTAGATCCCACACTGATGTTCGTCCACTTGGGCTAGTAGAGGCCAGGATGTGTTGGACTTGTCTGTTCCATGCCACACAGCTGATGTCCTCTAGAGGCTATATAATAAACCATATGTTAACTGCCTACTTTGATACAGTTAATTTGTTAATGTAACAAATAACAAATATTGAAATACAAAAGTCCCCCCTCCTCATATCGAAATAATCTACCTGTGTCTTGGGTCCAGGTGTCATTGGAGATCCAAAGTTATTAATATCCCATATGTAAATTTCCGATTCGTTTCCACCTGATGCAACTAGGTTTGTCTGTCAGAGAACAAATGACTCAATATACAACAAGTAACAAAATTAAATCCACATGTCAAAATGTGGGTGTACCTGAAATGGGTTCACATCAAGAGCTCTCACAGGCCCTGTGTGAATGCTGCTCTCTGCAATGATCACATCGCTGCCTCCAGACAGAATCTTTATCGGGTCATAGAGGATAACATTTCCATTTTCTCCACCAGCAATAAGAACCCCTGAGGCCAGACCCTGCCCGTCAATGCCAAATGGACTCCAAACAAGTTTATGATATCTGAATCAAAGTAGACAATTGAGTACTCTTGATTATAGTATACAAACCAATGGTAAAGCGGTGATTGTCGGTACCGGTGTGAGGATGAGAGAGTGCCACAAGATTTCATGTCTAAAGATGGATCTGCCAAATTTAACTCAAATAGCTCCAAGGATGCACTGGTGCTGAAGGAGGCATCAAGCTGCTGTGCTGAGGTCCCTGAGCAGAACATACGAGTAGTTCCAAGGACATTGTTAAAGGACTGTAATGTCAAAGTTGGTAATGTGTTGAAACAAACACATCTATGATAGGCATATGCTAAAAGCCTACAGTATTTACAGAATTTAATACACCAAAAGATAATTTATTTTTATTTCATATGATCAATAATAATACCTGTGGCTAAATAGATGGGGTGATGCTGGGCAGGACTCCAGCTCAGCATTGCTGTCCGGTTTATTTCTTTGAGTTTCATCTTTGAAGGGAAAAAAAAAAAAATCAGGGTCAGGGCCAATCTTAGCAATACATTACTGGGGACACAGTCTTTGTCTGCTGTTTTGACCTGGTCGAGGAAACCACAACAAAATGCCAGCTGTTTTATTTTCACTGGGAGAGATTTAATACACCGTTTGGTATGAACAGTTTGTAACCAGTTCCCATTGTCTTTCAGAACATTTCAGGAGTAAAACACACTATGTACCAACCATGGAACAAACACAACCCACAATGGTTAATTTGTCAATTAAGATAAGATGGGGTGAAGTATTCTCTTATTCTTGAGCAGGAACAGAATGTGAGGGAAGAGGTTTCTTATGAAGCGTGCACTATATAAATCACCATTAGTTATTGAGAAATCCTTCTAAAAAAGGTGAAGCATCCAATGAAAAGGATTCAGTTTCAAATTAAGACCTGGGATTATTTTAAATGCAATGATCATTACACCAGGAAAGTAAACTTTGTTTCCCGTGGATGTTTTTTGCGGAACGTTTTCCCCATATCACTCTGTAAGAAAAAGTACAATGTGTGCTAGCTACGTAAGCTAACAGCTGATTTACACTAAGGGCATGGGACACAGCAGGTGGCACACTCAAGACAACTTAGACACTAAAATGAGCGAACCAATACAAAACTTTATGTACTCTGCACGTTGTTCCAAACTTAACAACACATTCTAATCAGCACATTGTTACCGCACTACAAGTCAAAAATGACAGCAGAAGTTGAATGATCATAACAATCCGCACATCTTACTTGCAAAAAGTAGCTCACCTCTTATTCTGCGCTCCTTACTTAAACAAGCACACTCAGAATGGCATACACCATAAGCCTGCAGGTTTACTTTGTTGCCGACTGATTCAAAAGCCGGTGAACGCAGTCAGAACAACCGGGCACAGCTGCAGAGCGCGATTTCCACGTCCCCACTGGTCTCCATCAACGTGGCAGTCGGTAACAGCAACACCTCCCACCCCGATCCACTTCCGGGGGTACAGTCCAGGCGTCCACCATGCCACTTGGGCCATGTGATTGTTGGCATTTTATTCACTCGTTATGAAAAACAACATAACTCTTAAGTTCTGGGTTAAATGCTTTATTGAGTTACTATTTTTTTTTTTTTTTACAATGTTGCAGGTGGGTTGAGTGCAGTACGGCAGTCTCGAGGCTTTCACGCGCTGAAAAGAAAACAACATTAGCGTCGCAGCGATTAGCTTGATCTGTACGTCTGTAATAAAAAAAAATAAGCAACCCTCATTCAATTGAGATTTTGAAATCTTGCTCAGATGAGTCAGATGGGTAGTGATTTGTATAATCAATGGGCTGTGTAATTAGTTAATACATATAGGATACCTACCTAGTACTTCTGACGCTATCCAATGCCTAGAAAAAAAAGTTTATATTTGTAAGCAGTCTTCACGATAAGCACATCATTTTAACTATAGAATCCATGTGAAACATTGGCTTCAACCTGTTAGCAGTCGTCTCCGACCGTAAACATAAAGACCAGACTATCCTTTAAGTGGCTTCAGAAACCCGACAAAGGCCACGGCTGCATAACACTGAAAAAGTTACACTACATTTCTTCTCCTTTCATACCCACCGCAGCAAGTGGACATTCACGCGTCTTTTCCTCATTTACTGTACATTTTGCTGGTCTTTCGGTCCATCCACGCTTAGAGGTTCCATGAAGTGTGCTCTTCTTCGAGTGGTGGTGGTGAGATTCCCGCCACCATCATGCGCTGTCGCCCCCTACTGGGTGCCGAAATGTGCGTTTACGCCATGGTTTACACGTGCATATCGGGACCAAACCAGGACTAGTGTAACTGTTTACCGAGTTACCAAGTTGTGTGATGATAGGAGAGGCCCTACTGAAACAATTACTGATTTAAAGGGGGGTTAGATAAATTTTCCCTTAAAATAATAAATGAAAGCTGTCCAGGTCCATTAGACATAGCAGCATTTAGATAAAACAAAACATCTAACATTTTTTTATTAGGAATAACCCCATATGAAAAAATACTGAAAAGAACATGTCTGGCTACAACTTGTCTTGAATGCATGAATGGATTAACTAAAAAACAATATACTAAAACACATAGTACTTTTGATAACCAATTCTAACACATGCTTTGACTTGAAAGGGGCAGATATCAATGTGTTTCTCATGTTAACATTAAAAATAAAAACACAATAGCAATAGAATTACTACATACAATTTTTCATGATTACAAAAATAGCAACAGCTCTTATAAAATGCCAAATGACATTTGTTACACCTGTGAATGTGTGCATATGCATATTTACTTGTGTAACTATATTCAGATAAAATCAATTATTATATTCACTTTCTCTTGGTTAGTGTAGACTTGGGTTAATTGTTCAGATAGCACTACAAGCTATTCAATAATGGTGCTTAACAATGATTACAAACACTTCAAAAATAAATATCAAAGATAAATGTTCATTTTATCCACTATAAGTAGATATATTGTGATGACATAAAAATTACAATGCATCTTTTTTAAAAGCCAGAAAAAGTCAAAAGGATAAAATGTTAGAACAAATGTTTGGGGAAAACTATATGAAGTGGATGTCACATGAAGTGAAATTTTAAAATCTCCCCATTTAGATGCCCTTTAACAGGAGGCTGTTTTTCCACCTGACTTAACAAATGAACTGTTATTCCTTTTCATGCAGATGGATGCCGTGATTGTTGTCACCGTAAAACCGCAGGAGTCCAAGACAAAGCAGACAACTCCATTCTTCTTCACCTGAACACAGTTCACAGACCTAGCAGTTTATGGAGGCACAGTCAACTTTAGCTTTCCCCGCTGAACTTATGATCCTCATGAGGCAGTGTCCAAACTCTTCTAGGATCATCCTCTCAGCTTCAGCCTGAGGCTGGTGAGTCTGTTCAGAGCGTTTGGCACGCTCTAGCAGGCACTCGCACGTCGCTTCAAGGACTTCTTTTGTTACAAATGTGTATGGTAACCTGTACAGGAACATATACAATATTATTTAAGCTCCAGCAATGATATTTTTTACATTATTGCTTTTACACATGAGTACATGAGTTAGCTGTAGATGTGACATAAACAGATGGAATGGGATTGCGGCTCCATGTTCCGTAGACATAAACAGCAGTAATAGGGACCCTGTTTGAACTTCAAGACATATGCCTTTTTCAGGTATTTTGAATTAAACCCGAAACAACATACATACATACAACATATGAAGATCATTATTTTACATTTAGTAGTTTAAAACTCAGAACTGAGATGCCCCACCTCTTCATAGTAAAATTTAATTGTAGCAAGTAGCCAATTTTCTTACTAAAACATAAAAAACCTGCCTTGCATTTAAAGCAAAGAAAACCAACAGTACCTTCCGCCTCCTGTAGGAATAACTGGGGTTGTTCTCATGAGCAGGTCAGAGATCTGAGACGAAAGTTTGGTCTTGGCGGCAGTTTGCTGCTGCACTCGGACTTCTGCTGCATCTGCTAAATGCATCAACGTCTTCCTCTCTGGACTTTCCTCAAAGTTCTTACATCCAATACACTTACAAATGGATGAGCACATAATTTTTGCCTTTCCAAAAAAAAAAAGAAAAAAGAAATGTAGTTTAGGACAAAATCATGATTTGTGAACCGAATGTACTAATGCATGATGTCTGACCTCATAGCACTCGCAGTAATTTTTGAGACAGCCCGACCGTTTGCAGTTACAGCCTTTACTGTGCCGACGATCAGACTCTCCTTCTTTGCCTTTACCAATCTTCGGCTTAAAGGCCTCAGGATTCCGGTCCAAACATGTCTGTGAATTTAAGTACCTCAATTATATGTTGCATATGTATGTATCTAAATGTTACATGTCATATTACACATTGCAACTCCAAGTTTCAGCTACACAAGATCCTATACCTTTATGGCCTTGAGGCGCTCAGTTTCATGTTCCAGGTTATTGAAGCAATTATTACAGTTACAGTTATTGCAGAACTCCCCATTTGCAAAACAGTCACAATATCTAGAAAATTAAATGGATACATTACATATACACAAAAATGAGAATGTAGCACATTTTCAATTTACACAAACTTACAACTTAAGACATTGTGACTTGGTGCAGTTGCAGGGTTTTCTTGGTCTGGATGTGGATTCTGTTGTTGAGACGCTGTGAACAATAAAAATAAAACTTACATAAGAAAACAAAAGAATAGACAGCTAGCCTCGCCGTTTAGTTGGATATAAATGTTAAGTTACTACTGCTCATTGGGTTAGGTTTATGTAATAAAAAAATAATTTGAAAAACTGCAGGCAAAACCTAACACAAAAAAGCAAACAAACATCTGTACATAAAAATAGTGCCAATTAAGTGTGTAGGACAACAAATGTTGTGGCAACTCAAAAACTACAGAGTTTATCTTTAAGTCCCTGGCAATTCGATTTCGATTATTATGTTCCATATTTTAAATTTCAATTCTGAAGTCATTTTTCATTCAAAAACACAGAACATTTATTTTACACATTTCAAGTTCCCTGTTGTAACAATCTTTTTTGTATGGATGTACAGTTTACATAATAGAATTGTTCTTAGATCAGGCAAGAATCTGAAAGGTGGTACCTGAAATTGTATTTACCGGTAGTTGTATTTATTTTATTAGTTCATAGTCCAATAAAAATAATAGATCTATTCAATCATTATCGAGGCTTAGTTAATTCCGCACTGCAGTGATTAAACTTAAATACACAGGCCTATTTGTTACAAGATACAAAATATAAATATTTTCTAATAAATGCAAAAGCCTCTTTACGATGGGGCTCTGGCCCTTAGCGCATTAACTTTCCTTCGCTCCCAACAACAACAAGGCAAAGTAAACCACAGAGCTAAAGTGAATCAAAGTAGCGCTGATATCCCGTTCCTGTCTCCTGTCTCAGCCATGGATCCATGGTCTCAGTGTGGTTTCACATAAGTCTCCTGCTCTGTGTGCGTGAAGAGATGACTTAAAAAACACGAAAACTGTTTTTAAAATGAAGTTGTGGAACAACACGTGTTTTTAAAACGCACTTCGTACAATGCACAGGCCTATTCCCAGTTTACTGACAAAGAGAAGCGCATGTAAACTCCAGAGGCAATGTCGATTCTGAATTTGGAATCGATCCAGAATCGTTAAGACATAGAATCGCGATCCTTTTAAGAATCGATTTTTTTCAACACCCCTAGATTGCAATAATGTTGCTCTATATACCGTAAACACAATGCCTTAAATGTCGTCACTCTTACCACAACCAGATTCCACATTGATACAGCTAATCATCATTTCAAATGTTTCTAAAGATAGGTCTAACAGACATGGAGCACATGAATTAAGCATTATATGTGAATCAAGTCAACTTAGATGCAAAGTACAATGCAATTAATCCTTTCATCTGTTACACAATTTAAAAAGGAGCAAGGTAAACAAAATAAATATCCCAAGGGCTGTCCCAAAAGTAGCTAGGAGTTTGACACCTAATTCAGTTAGCCTGACATACTGGGGAAAAACTTAGTCCAGAAAATGTTCAACAGAATCACATTTTACATCTGACAATACTCCAGTGGGGGTCACGCCAAACTGATTAACCAACTACAGTTCTACAGTTCTCTGGTGGTCCATTTTTCCTCACACACAACTCAGACTCCTCCTCCCATAATTTTCTCTGTTACAAATCTTGCAGGGAGAACCTGCTCATGTTCATTTCTATGGTGAAACATTTTTCCTTCCACTTCTGGATTATAACATTGGCAGTGCTCATAGGAATGAGCCTGGGACCCAGACTGGTTCTCTCTGTATATTCTATACAGAAGATCTTTCACCTCCTTATTCCAGTTACGCAGGGGAAACTAACATGCTCATTGTTCATCTATAATTTAGAAACATGGTTTCTTAGAAGATTTCCTTGTACAAAACCATGTTTCTTTGTCTAATCCATTTTCTGTGAGTCAGTTCACATTGTTACACATAATATTTATGGACATTGATGGTTCGATTTCTTTGCAAGTGTAAATTACTTGGGTTATGAATATCTAGCGAAAACCTGACACGTTCAATACCATTTGGTCCCGCGATCAATGCAGAGGTTCAGTGGTTTTGAGCCCTTAACAATTTCTCAATATTCTGGACATGTAGTGGACCTGGACTTGGAATTATAGTGACAAAATTCAACGCAAACCACTATTTATAATATGAGCAATAACACAGCCACTTGGCAAAAAAAATCTTTGTCAAAAATTTAAAAAGGTTTTCTTTACCCATTAAGTGGTAGTCTGGCCTGTGTCTGGATGCTACTTGGTGCCTGAAAACCAGAACTGCTGGCAAGGGTCACAAAGGGAGTCTGTTGGAGCTGAAAAGAGAAAAAATATACAAAAATAAATGTGTCCTATAAATAAAAAATGTCCTTTCAAAAGAGATACAAATAGCAAAAAAAACAAAAAACAGTTATTCTGACCTGAGTGACATATTGTGCGGGCACAACTGCATATCCCACATTGCCAGCTCCTGGAGCCGGTGCCAGTACAGTTCCTGGGGGTAGATTGGTAAAGTTGGGCTGAATCTGTGGTAGGGGGGTGGCTGGCATGATCAGGCGCTGCTGGGTTTGAGGAGTGGACACTACTTGAGCAGTTGTTGTCAAAGGCTTTGGTGCCACCTGCAAATAACAAATTAACTTAACAAAAGCAAATCTGAATCTGATTCATGTGGAAAATGAATACCAACCTGTTTCACAGACTGAGCAGGGACAATTGGGACGGACATCCTAACTGCTCCTGCACTTACAATCATCGGTTTAGCTGAGGCATACAAGAAGTTCTGGAGTTATTTAAAAATATCTATTGCATGAGGCAATATTGGATTCTGTAATTGTATGTCACCTGTCTGTACAGAATTTGTGCTGGGACCACTGGGTTGGACTGTGCTACTGGCTGTTGTTGCTGTGACAAGGCGGACGTAATGGAACCTGCTTCCTGGCACTTGAATCTGCTGCACATTTGGTTGTGTTGCCAATGGAATTATGGTTTTGAACTGAGAACCACCAACACCACCCACTGCCACAGACTGGACAGGTTTGATATTCTAAAACAGAAGGCAAACACAGAGATAATTTTTTTAAAATGATTTAAATTTGTGTTAAAAGGTGTAAAATTTTCTTTTCCCCTTTGTATTTGATGTCCACAGGTTATCCCGCAGGAGCCCTCTTCTTACCTGTGTAGTTGCTTGGCTTGTGACCACTTTGACTGGTGAAGCTGACGTAGACTGAACTGCGAGTATCTGCTGGCCAAGTGCTACATTCACAGGCAAAGTGACAGTCTTCTGAGGGGCACTCTGAGTTGGAGATGCCACAGATACTACAGTTACCTGCAGAAATGAGTAAAAGTGCAATACGGTTCATACTAAACATAAATTAGAGACCTAGACTATGTTTAACATGGACAGAAATTCAGAACTGTGATTTGCAAGAATGACCACTTATTACATCATGAATTTAAAGCCACAGTATGCAACTTTTTAGCTATAAAGTACTGCATTTATTGCACTTGCTTCCTTACTCTGATCGGGCTTGCATCTCCACAAGCCTGACTCTTATTTGGCCTGGAGGAGGGCCACATAACGGATTTAACTTTATACTTTATGGTATCATGCAGGTAACATGTCACCTTCGGAAAGTTACATACTGTACCTTTAATATTTAACCTTTTAGTATTTGTATCTCATCTTTGCAACATTCACTTGCTTCTTGTGCGTGCGTAGTGTACAGTATTTTCTTGTTTACACATGCACAATGTGTAACATTAACAGTTGTCTTTAAACTTACCTTACTGGGTGTCTTCAAGGGGGAAATGGCGATCTTCTTTCCAGGGAGACTCTGTAAACTAGTGTTAAGAGGCTCAGTCAAAGTAATGCTTCTGGCAGGCAAAACAGGCGAAGTTTGTGTTAGGACACGTCCTAAATAACAAAATACAGATTCATATGTCACAAAGTTTACTAAAGAAAAATAGGAAATAGTGAATTAAAAATATGGTAAAAACTTGCCTGCAATAACTGGAGATTGTGGATTGGCCCCTTTGCTGTTTACAGTTTTTGTGATGATAAACTTAATTGGTGCAGATGATGATGCAGGTGCCTTCTTGGCAATCTGTTAGACATTTTTATAACTTGGTAATATTGAAAGAACATATTTTGGATCATGATGGCAGTATTATTAAACTGATACGTTTTTTTAAGCATTAACAGTGTATTAAAAGCAAAACAGGTTTCTTGAATGCCGCTTTAAAAAAAAATAAAAAATCACTGTAGAGTTATATTCCTAAACAATTCAAAAAGCATAACTGTTATAGCATAACAATGTATACCTGTACAGTCTTTAGCTGCTGGGCCTGTAATGTGGTCATTTGATTGGTTGTACCTCCAACAAGTGGCTTCAGTTCAGTTCTTCCACCAATAGTCACAACTTTAAATTGTGGAGTTTGGGTTTTAAGGTCTCCAGATGTTTGACCAACAGCTGCCTTGCTGCCAGCGGGTGGTAACTGCAGAACTATAGGCTGACCTGACTTCCCGATGGTTCTGACCAATAGTTTCTGGCCTTCTTGCTTAATAACCTGATGAGAAGTAGCAGCAGATTTTGCTGCTTCACCAGCCTGTGCTGAGGCCACCTTGTTGAGAATAATTTGATGGTTTGCAGCAGAAATTGTGAAGGGGGAAGAGAGCTTTTGCATTCCACCTGTTGAGACAGTAGTTCCAGTAACACTGTCTGTAGTTTTGGTGGTGGCAGTGGAGGTGGGAAGTGATCGTTTGAGAGTGGGTAAAGGTGTTGATTTATTTGAAATGGACAGCGGTACTTGATTTTCTGCACTGCTGCACAGTGCAGGGTCTTTTGGGGTGGGAGTAATCAATGTTTCCTCTGCCGACGTGACTCCCGTGACTTCCATTGGAACCAGTGTCTCGTCAGTGTCCTTGGACTGGGCAGGGGTACCATGAGCTTGGGAGTGAGGCATGTCTTCCATTGCCTCAGTATCCATTATCTCGTCTGGGAGGAGGCTGTTGAGCTCTGGAGACACCACATCCATGACTGCTTCTATATGGGGTCCTAACTAAATGAAAAAGACAAATCAAAAAGCGTTAAAATTGAAATAAGTAATGTAGATTGCCTAAAAAATTATGCAAGTCAAATATAGACAAAATGTTCCCATTAACAATTTTTGCAATATTTAATAAAGCACAATCTGACTGCTTTTGAAACTGCCAATCACTGCCAAATTGTCCATTTAATGAAAAATGAAAGGACATAACAGGCATTTCTATTTTGCATTATTTTTCAGTAATCCCTTGCCATAATGCTCAGTCAATGCTCAGTCAGTCAATGTTGTGTAATGTATTTTAAAGAAAAAAAATTACCCAACATTTAGGCCTGTCACAATAATTACTGTATCCACTTATTGTTCAATATTTGATAAAAACAATGTTTTACAGATCTTAATTTACTATATATACACTTTTATTTGAACACGTAGGTAACTTGTGAGGATTTTGAGTTGCAGGGTTGAATAAGCATATATGATATCTAGGACTCATAGTAGAGACTATCTACTACAACTGTTACATTGTACTATCTATGCTGTATGTTCTATTTGCAATATGGTTCATTTAGAAAGGTCTTGGGATTGGGATTATCAGAATTTAGGGTCATTGTGTCAGTGTCGTTTATCACAATATTTTCTCTAGAGATATATCGCACTGACAGCTCTACCAACACTACATAAATACATGTTTGGGTGTTTGTCCAGAGAGGACGGAGTACAAAATCGTACAGCAGCTTGTTGGCTTCGATTCTATTTCAGGCAAGGGTAGGATTTCGAAAGATCCGCCATTTTTATATCGTCACCAACAGAGCTAGCTTTCGGCTAAAAACAGCTACATCACTCAAATACAAAAAACACGCCAAAAGTAAACAGAACAATAAGATGGGTCGACATTGGTGGGTATTCAGAAGAACTAATCAGCTGTTGTTTGTTAAGATTACAGACAACTTTTTAACTGTTATAAGGTGTGCAATATAAACAACGCGAGCTTATAATAATTGAGTAAACTTGCACCACAAGGGCTACAATGGCAGTATGTGAGCAATATTCATTAACGGTGCATATATTTTCTTTCTTGATACTCTTAATACGTGCTCTGATGACATATCACTAAAAATAACATAATAACTGTAACTTGCCAAGTAATATTTTTTCTTATGTCTAAACTAGATGTAGTGAACTAACACAACACAAGTAATACTAATGCAAACTAGTTAACCAGCCAACGCTAGACCAGTTTCTTCCGAATTTAGTATCTTCCTTTTCATCCATGTTTTCATTATTGTCAGCCTCATCAGGTCAACCCATCAGCAGGACAACTGTAATAGCAAACTTGCTGAGCCTGCTAACCCCAGCTAGCTAGCTGTAATATGCTTCAATACCTAAGCCATCTGTAAGGGCCTTGCGTTCTGAAACATAAAGAGCAAAACATCCCTTTCTGCATTGACTTGTATCTTGCTTACCCGTGTTTTTGACGATTAGCAACGATTGCAGATAAAATGAGAAAAGGAAAAGCAATTGTTCAAAATACCGCGCCGAGCGCCATTCCTCCCTGACATTTCACAAACCAACCACGCCCACGGCACTGTACGTCACCACGTAAAAACGCCTTAAAGTCGCAACAACACAGCCCTTCACCATGGATCTATTAAAATACCCTCCACCTACTTAGGAAAAGTAAAACAGTTAATATAATTTGCGCGCGTGTATACTTATAAAAATGCTTATAGAAAAAGTCTAAATATTGTTATTATTCTAACGTTACATTGAAAATGTTCCAGTAAAATGGTTCGTCAGCGGCTACAGTCCAGTCATCATGTACATTTTTTTTAATTTATTTTAGATCAAAGAGAGGGAAAAATTGTCACGAAATTGAGTGTGGTCAAACGTAAACACGGACGAAAGGAAAATAATTATTTATTTGTCCATAAGGGCTTTTTTGAGCCCTTTAGCCCTAACATAACAAAATATTTTATAAATTACATATTAAGTATTTATTCGTGTACTTGTTTTCTCCACCACACTAGTGGTTTGCATCCAAGGGTGTAATGTAGCGTAATTATCCACTAGGGGCAGCCTTACACCAGTCTGTCGGAATTCAGATCAGAGGAAGGAGAACCTGCACCGTTGCTAGCTGTTGTTGATATTTAGCGGGGGAAAGAATGGCCTCTGAAGTGAAACAGGAGCTCTCACAACTGATGAATTCAAGTGGATCCCATAAAGACTTAGCGGCCAAGTTAGTATTCGCACACACACAAGCAAGATATAGCATGTACCTGGCCCGATAGTGAATGTGAACGTCTCAGTAGCTAAGCTAAGCTAACTCAATGGCGAATAGTGATTAGCCACAGAAATCCCCAAATGTAAGAATCAAGATTTTTTGGCGAATTATAGCCACCCTGCCGCTACATGTAGAGCCTGGTTAGCCTTGGCCAGGCAAATAAAATATTATTATTTTTCTTCTTCTTTAATAGAGAAGTAACGTTAAGATGGAAAATTCAGTGTTATTATTTTGTATGTCTTTATTATTTTTAGTTAAATTGGCCTAACCTCATTTGCATATATATGAGGTCAGTTAATAATGAACTGTTTATGTGTATTTCTATTTAGATATCGTCAAATTTTGGAAAAAGCTATTCAGTTAACAGGTGCTGACCAGCTGGAGTCCCTGAAGGCATTTGTTGAAGCAAGTAAGTATGCCTTATCTGTTTATCTCATTGTGGTGCATTCATCTTGTTTGTAAGACATTTGTTTGTTTGCTTTTTCAGTGGTCAATGAAAATGTCAGTCTTGTAATCTCAAGGCAATTACTAACAGACTTCTGCACCCATCTGCCTAACCTGCCAGACGCAACTGCAAAAGCAGTTTATCATTTTACATTGGAAAGAATTCAGCCAAGGGTGATATCCTTTGAGGAACAAGTAAGTGTCAACACAGTATGACTGACTATGCATTTTTAATGGTTTAACAATACATTGTGAGAGATTAGAACAATTCTTGATCTTAGGTACTGCACCTATCACAGGCAAATCTGGATAGAGACAAATTTTGACTGGGAAATGTGGCACTATTCTTGAATACAAAGGGAGAAGTTGTCTTCAACACCACTATGGCATTATGATAAATAATGCCATAGTGGTGTTGTTTAGCCAAAGGTTCTGGGTCAATACCACCTTTTATAAAAAAGGAAATACTGGGGAAAAACACTGACAGTCTTTTGAAAAGCTTTTTGGATCAATTAAAAATGACATCTTAGAGGGACCTAGCCAAAGTATCCATTAAAATTTCAACTAGGACTGTGGACTAGAAAATGCATAGAATACCTTTTAATAACAAGAATCTTGTGATCTGTGCAAAACAAAAGTTAACAGCAGTAATGGAAACTTTTTTTTGTTTTGTTTAATGATTAATGAGAAAAAATATTTTGGACATGTACCACAGACCAATTAAACCAAACTAATTAAACATCACAAGAATCACATAATAATCTATTCCCCATAGCACGTACACAGCTAAATTGTGTCTAATGTCTATGCATTATTACTTTGTACTCATCAAATACTATCATTGTTAGGTGGCCTCAATCAGACAACACTTAGCAACCATTTATGAAAAGGAAGGAGATTGGAGAAATGCTGCCCAGGTATTAGTTGGAATTCCTTTGGAAACAGGACAAAAGTAAGTGTTTTGTAAGTTTGCTTGCAGTGTATTATAATAAATTGTTTTTGTGTGCTCTAATCATGTAACTTTTCATCTTTAAGACAGTATAACGTTGACTACAAGTTGGATACATACTTGAAAATCGCCAGACTTTACTTGGAAGATGACGATCCAGTACAGGCTGAAGCCTACATAAACAGAGCTTCATTATTACAAAATGAGTCTTCAAATGAGCAATTGCAGATCCATTACAAGGTAAAATTGGAAAAGTATGCAGTATTTACAGTTGAAACCAGAAGTTTACATACACTCTTTAAAAAGACACATATGCTTTTTTTTTCTCACTATCTGACATGAAATCAGACTAAACTTTTCCTGTTTTAGGTCAGTTAGGATTACCAAAATGATTTCTATTTGCTAAATGCCAGAATGAATGAGAATGAGAGGAGGATATCTTTTTTTTTTTAACCCAAATGATGATGTCATGTCTTTGGAAGCTTCTGATAGGTTTATTGACAATACTTAATTATAGACACACCTGTGGATGTATTTGAAGGGACACCTGAAACACACTCCTTTGTGTAACATCATGGTAAAGTCAAAAGAAATCAGCCAAGATATCAGGAAGGGAATTGTGGATTGTGGATTCATCTGTTCAAACAATTATACGAAGGTATACACACCATGGGAGTGTGCAGCCATCATACCGCTCAGGAAGCAGATGGGTTCTGTGTCCCAGAGATGAACGTGCTTTGGTCCAAAATGTGCATATCAACCTAAAAACAAAAGCAAAAGACTTTTGATGAAGATGCTGGCTGAAGCTTGTAAGAGTGTGTCATTATCCACAGTGAAACGAGTACTGTGCCAGGAAGAAGCCATTACTCCAAAAGAAACATAAAAAGCCAGATTACAATTTGCAAATGCACACAAGGACAAAGACCTTAATTTTTGGAGACACGTTCTGTGGTCTGACGAAACAAAAATTGAACTGTTTTGCCATAATGAGCATCGTTACATTTGGAGGAAAAAGGAGGAAGCTTGTAAGATGTGAAATACTGGGGTTCACAAAATAGATGACATCATGAGGAAAGAACATTATGTGGAAATACTGAAGCAACATCTCAAGATATCAGCCAGAAAGTTAAAGCTTGGATGCAAATGGGTCTTCCAAATGAAGAAGTATACTGCCAATCCCGTTACAAAATGGCTTAAGGATAACAAATGTTTGGTAAATGTTTTGGAGTCACCATCACAAAGCCCTGATCTCAATCCTATTGAAAATGTATGGGCAGATGTGAAAAAGCATGGGCAAGCAAGGTGGCCTACAAACTCAGTTGCACCAGTTGTCAGGATGAATGGGCCAAACTTCACGGCAACTATTGTGAGAAGCTTGTGGAAGGATATGCAAAACGATTGAATCAAGTCATACAGTTTAAAGGCAATGGTACCAAATACTAATGAAATGTATGTAAACTTCTGACTTTGAAGAAAGTAATGAATCTAAAAATCAATTTAAATTTTTTTTCAATTTAAAATTTTCATTATTCTGGCATTTAGCAGATAGAAATAATTTTGTTAATTGATCTAAAACAGGAAAAGTTTGGTCTCATTTCATGTCAGACAGTGAGAAAAAAAGTGCATGTGTTTTTTTATATAGTGTATGTAAACTTCTGGTTTTAACTGTATGTGGAAAAAATTACTATGTCATTTTACGTCATTTTAGGTGTGCTATGCCAGAGTATTAGACTTCAGGAGGAAGTTTATTGAAGCTGCACAAAGATACAATGAGCTGTCTTATAAGTCAATTGTCCATGAAAGTGAACGATTGGAAGCATTGAAACATGCTCTCAACTGTACTATACTGGCCTCTGCAGGTATTTAATGCAATACTTTAAAAAGGGGATTATATATTTTTTATTTTTTTTAAATCTTTCTAATCACGTTTTAGCTTTCTACCACGTTTTAGCTTTCTACCATGTTCTAACATTGTTCCCTCATCAAAAACATGCCTAAAGACGCTTTAATTGTCATCCGTGTATGTTTTGCAATATAATTTTGCGATCTCTCCCGGGCCCTATTCAAACCCTCCTTACGGTTAGCTGTAAGATTCTGTGCAATGCTCAGCCCTCAAGCCTATGTCATCCATGCTTCCACATGACAATCCGCCATAAAAATACAAAAGCATGATGCAAAACTACACAACAACTTGACAAAACCTGATGTGATGTGCAGTAGCTTCATTGGCGGGATGCACACTGATTTTGTTGTGATAGTGCTGTGAATGGGGAGCGACAAGATTCAGAGCATCAAAAACGAAAGTGCCCATAAGAGTAAAATACCCCCCCCTTTAATGATTGAGTGAAGTAAACTTGTGCAAACTATTTGATACACAACAATTCACTTTAATATTTTGGATATTTTATGTTCAAGGCCAGCAGCGTTCTCGCATGCTGGCCACTCTGTTCAAAGATGAACGCTGCCAACAGTTGGCGGCCTATGGTATACTGGAAAAAATGTATTTGGATCGCATTATTCGAGGAAACCAGCTGCAGGAGTTTGCAGCAATGCTCATGCCCCATCAGAAAGCCACCACAGCAGATGGTGAGTACATTTTCTGAAGTGTTTCCATGTTAAACTGAAATGAACTACTTGAAGAAACTGGTCAAGCTAATTGTATATGCACTGTACATAATAACACTTGATTCTGGCTAGAGCTTACTTTATGTGTAGTATGTACCCATTTTGATACAGAAGCTGAATTTTGAAATTGAAGCTATGTTGTCCACAATTTAACATTTTCTCTTTAGGATCCAGCATACTGGATAGAGCTGTTATTGAACACAACTTGTTGTCAGCAAGCAAACTCTACAATAATATAACTTTTGAAGAATTAGGGGCATTGTTGGAAATACCTCCAGCAAAGGTAGGACAGAAGAGAAGTAAGCAATACAAAAAATCAGTGTCTAACAATGTCTTAAGATAAAATATTGAGTTTTGTTTTAGTTATTAGGAGATATTTCAGCTTCTCTTTTTTTTCTAAAAGGCTGAGAAAATTGCTTCTCAAATGATTACTGAAGGACGCATGAATGGCTTCATTGATCAAATTGATGGCATTGTACACTTTGAAAGTAAGTGTACAAGTGTATCTGTACAAAGTCCACAATGCAAATACGTTTGATTTGATTACTTTTTTGTCTTTTGAACAGCCCGTGAACCCCTTCCCACTTGGGATAAACAGATACAGTCTCTTTGTTTCCAAGTGAACAACCTGCTAGAGAAGATCCGACAAGCGGCTCCTGAATGGGCCACACAAGCAATGGAGACACAGATGACTCAGTAATTCTTTTAAGTAACCAACTTCAAATCTCCCCTTTTATTTGTCATGCCAAGTGAGAAGATATTCTCTATATCCGCAATCCGTGCATTTTATGTTCAGTTACTGTATGGTCAGTGTTTCATTTTATGTGACACACAAAACATGTGCATGTGACCTAATCAATTTGACACTGTTGTATGGTTTAAAACAATTAGAATTAATTAAATCCCTTGTACTTATTAAGCTTTTGCAATTTCATACTTCTGACTTATTTGTTGCATGGTTTTCAAAACAGACAAAACATTTAATAAATAAGGAACTTTGACAAAACTGGTGCATCTAAGTTTTTAAAATTTTACACAATGCAAGTAAAGAGTAAGTGCAAGGATTTTATCAATTAAATGTGGCGCAAGATAATTGAAGCGGCTTTATTGGGACTAACTTTTTTTTGGCCCTGCCATAACATTTTCAAGTTGGTGTGTTGTTGCCATTGGTTATTGCTTTTTGTCAGTGGCAAATTACTTCTATTATAGTTGGTGTAATTAACATACATGCTCTTCTTGGGGGTTGTGTTGAGAGTGCAGTAGGTTATTTTTTGCTCAACACTTTTTAAACGGAGGTAACTGAGACATGGGGTCATTTTAGATACTTTATGCTTAAATGTGTCTTATTGAAATGTGTTTTAAGTTTCAGTGGGGCATAGGCCAGGTTCGTTCTCAAAACGTGGATCTAAGATTATCTTATTAGTGGTCTGAAGTCCATGGTGTCACTATCATTCAGACCACAAGATGTCTCTCTCTCCTATAAAACGAGCAACACATTAAAGACCCAAGCCATCAATTAGCAACTAAAACTAGAATAACCAACATTTTCTATTTAAAATAAATGACTGGTCGAGTTTAAATTGTCGTGAGCTAAGAGTGCGACATACCAAAACGTTGTACAAAGGTTGTGTTAATATAACTGCTCTGATGAATGAGAACCACTTTCTAAAACTAAACTACTACTCAAAAGAAATAGGCCAATAAGTGGAAATAGTGTTTTTAGATGTTTCTATAGCCCAGTTTTGCGAGTATGCTTGTAGGATGTTTTAGAATTAACTTGTAAAGTTGTAGCACCAACAGCCTAGGTGAGTAACAGTGATGGACATGCGCACAGCTGATGGAGAGGCACATCTGCACTGACGTCACCTCCCTCTGAAAAAGCTGCTAATTTGAAGGTGTCCGGGAGAGGGACATAACCCGGTCTCTGCAACGTTTGTGCGAGGAGCAGCTTCAAGACAAAGTTTTGCGCTTGTGCATGTACTTTGACAATTCGCTGCGACCTGAACTAACTTCCTAAGCCCCCTGAGCACACCACACCAAGTCAAGATTATAAAGACGACTGATAGGCTGAAAATAGAGCCTTCTGCTGGACCACATCCAAGACTTAAAAAGCTGAGTAACTTTTTGAGTTCAGTGTCTGGGCGTCTGATCTGAAGACAGCGACACTGCGGTTTCAGAGGATGACTGAACCCAATAGGAGATGAGCACAGGAGAGGCGCTGTGTTGGGAGTGCGCTACATCTGCGGAGCGCAAAGCTTTTGTTCTGTGGTCATCCTGTGCATTTGGACTGAAGATGACGATGAAGTTTATCTTGGTAGGCCTGTGTCTTTAACTCTCTTTATATATTTACAGTAATACCATGTTTGAATAACCACCAACGAGCCTTTTAAGTTGAGTCACTGTATTTTTATAGCATGCATCACAAAGATGACGGGTTTTTTTTTATTATTTGTTAACTTTAATCTCACTCAGCTGTATATTGTTAAAGATTGGTTCATTGGTCTGCATCTCTGGTTAACTACACCGAGTTCACCAGACAGGGGACTCATCTTTTCAAACAAATCAAGCTCTCTGATGTGATGTCACGCAGTTTCTTGTGGTTGCAGGCTTGCAGCTCTGTTTGAGTTTATGCCGGTGTTCTTGCGGGCCGCCTGCCAATGTCTGGGTCATGGTGGCCAAGTGGGAAGCACTGCTGTCTGGACTAGGCGAGTCTGAGCTGGAGAAATATACAGTGCTCAGAAAGTAGTAACTTGACATTAAACCTTGATTCATGATTTTCGTTTGTTACAGCTCGGTTTATCTGTGAGTGCTGGAAATAGTTTGTTGAAACACAGTTAAAAAAAAAAAAAAACTATCCAAATTTTTTTAAAGTGAATAACATAATTAGTTATTTTTTCCACATTTGTATAATAGCCTAGAAGTAATTATTTCAACAGGCTCTCAGTCGAATAGCCTCTTAATTAAACGACCTACTTCAACCACTTCTAGCCTGCAGTTTTAACAGTCTGTTACTCAGAGATGTAAAGAACCAATTAAACCCAAGCAACTTGCATTTAGTCAGCAAATAGCCACAGAAACCTAGATTAACCAACATGTACATGTAATTTTTTCACAGAAACTCGGATGGATTGTTCAGGACAAACTCCCCATTTAAAGGACTACCCAACAAAGGCGACTGTCTCTGGTGGATTACAGTGTTGCTACCAGACATGACTTTAGACGCCAATAAGACTTGGAAGCTTTGGCTTTCAGAAGAAATCTGAGCCCCGGATGAGCTAAAAATTGGCCCACAGACACTTCATAGCGTTTACAGAGGCAGACCATGGGCTTGTTATGGTGTGTCATCCAACTGATTGTCTGCCTGTAGACCTTCTCTAGCAGCTTCTGTCCCACCCATGTCACACGCTTCCCAGAATTATGGAAATTTTGTGGAAGATGCTGACTTGGACACTGAGCCTGGTGGTGATGGCTGCTACTGAATTTCAAGACACCAACAGGCTGTCACACAATTCTCAAGGTAAGGCTAACGTTAATCTTACGTTATTCAAGTGTTCTACCTAGTCTCGTGTGTAACTTGCATGTACTTTTTTGTGTAAAAGAGGAGTTCCTGTCATACCTACAGCACTATCAGTTGACAGTCCCGGTACGAGTGGATGAAAATGGCAAGTTCTTGAGCTATACTGTGAAACATAAACAATCAGGTCGATGGAGGCGCGATTTGGCTGATCCTTCATTTGGACCACAACCTCTGCAAGACCCTGTTGAGTCCAGGCTGTTCTATAGCCTGTCAGCTTATGGAAAGCACTTTCAATTAAACCTGACACTCAACCCTCACTTGATGTCAAAACATTTTACTGTGGAGTATTGGGGGAAAGAAGGGTTGGAGTGGCGACATAACATGGTAGATAACTGTCACTATGTTGGATTCTTGCAAAATCAGTATAGCACATCCAGAGTGGCCCTCAGCAATTGCAAAGGCTTGGTGAGTACAACATGCTTTTTGACTTAACTTTACTCAAATGCTACCCAAATTGGCCAAATGTGCAAAGTGCATAATATTGTATTTTTAAATTTTATCCTTTGCTCGTTTGAGGTTGAGTTTTTATATTGAAGCTCATAAAAGTGATCACAAAGTCATAGCATATGTCTGTGACAATCCTTTTACATTCATATCCATGGCACATGTTTGGCAGAGAACAGAATCAGAAACTCTTGCCAGTGTCAGAGAATTTCACAAACTAGAAGTGTGCTTTTGCAGTTTGGTGCAAATATAACAAGAAAGATTATATAAAATGTAATTGTCTTGCATAATATAAGTGTAAATTATAGATATACATAATGTTCAATGTGGTTAAAAAAAAAACATAATATGACAACACCAACTGTGTTTAAAGTCTCTTAAAACTTTATCTTGCAAGTGCTGTTGTCTGCTGATGTGACATAACCTACTACCATGTCATTTTTGACAATATTTCGAAGCCAGGGCTAAAAAGTATTTCACTTTTATTAAGACCAGTTAACAGTGTTAAAGTGGGTTTAACTGCAGAAAAGTAATATTGTCAGTTTTAAATACATACAGACTAATCTTTTATTGGCTCATTTGGTTTTTTGATTATTTATCTATGGACAGAGTTTTGTCATGAAGGGCTACATTAGATCACAATAACAAATCTTACAATTATTAGTTTAAAATATAAATATGAGTCAAAGGTTTCAGTCAAAGTATTCACACATTTTTACAGATGAGAAGTCTGTGCTTATATTTAACTAAGCTCTAATCTCTCTCTTTTTCTCTTTACTCCAAAGCATGGTGTCATAACAACAGAGGAAGAACAGTATTTAATAGAGCCATTAAAGAACATGTCCTTGACAAACTCGCCAGAATGGAACCTGGATGAAGCACAGCAGCATGTTATTTATAAAATGTCTGCCATTCCCTCACCACAAGAGCATAGCCAGGAGTTCAGCTGTGGCCTTTCAGGTTGGTACACCTCCATCTGGGTTTGGACTCTGTGTGGGTGGAAATGACGCTTAAGAATGATTTAAATAGCTGGTTAGAGGAAGCATCGGTTTGGTGTTTGGTAGACATGACCAGGCCTCTTGTGTGCTGTGTTTAGGTCTGGTCTGGATACCCTTCAGGCTGTCACAGACATCCATCAACTGTAAAAGGCCCCTTTAAATTTCACTCACCCAGACGTTTATAGAAATCTTGGCATTTTAACAAAACCAACTATTACTACATTTTTAGATTTTAAAGTTAAAATCTGGTCTTGGAGAAATATGACAACTTGGAAAAAAGAACCAGATGGTAAGGCAGGTATTTGGGCCATGGTCTTGTAAGACGGAGAAAGGGCTGTCTTCACCAGGAAGCTTGCATGCCCTAACATGTACCATCTTATAGCTTTTTCCCAGAGCATCTGGGTCATAAAGCAAAGGCCTGTAAGGTTCAAAGGGGCAGATTCCCTGTGTGCATTTCAAATACTTGGTTATCACTGTATTGCCTACTTAAGCAGTATATATAGCAGCAGTATATAATATTCTGTAAATTGGGGCTAACTATATGACTGCACCTGTTGTTTACAGATCTGAGTGCATCTTGTCAGTTAAGAACATCCTCCAGTGGTTCCCAGTCACCTGCTTCACAAAATGAGTTGTCCAATAGCACCCACAGACAGAGGCGCTCTGTCAGCACTGAGCGCTTTGTGGAGACACTAGTTGTTGCTGATAAAATGATGGTCGGTTATCATGGACGAAAAGATATTGAGCACTACATCTTGTCAGTAATGAATATTGTAAGTGTTTTGTTTTTGTTTATGACTATATTTATTTATAACTTAAGGTACAAACAGGGGAGTCGACGGGGTGGACAAAGGGGGTCTGTTGTCCTGGGCGCCAGGGTCTTAAAGGCCCAGAAACGGACCCTCTTCCTATTAATTTATACTGGGGGGCCCATGTGAGGCTTCTTGCCCCGGGCTCCCAAATTTCTGTCGACGGGCCTGGATATAAATGTCTGACTTTGTGCCTTTTATTCTTTTCTGGAGGTCAGGTTGCCAAACTTTACCGTGATGCCAGTCTAGGAAATGTTGTGAACATTATAGTCACCCGTTTGATTGTTCTAACAGAAGATCAGGTATGAAGTTTAAAATCATGGTTACTATTATACTTACAGTATTTTTAATCTATTGCTTTAACTTGACTAGTAAATAACATATTTTGTAAAATGCAAGCATACCATTTTTAAATTTGTCCTTCTGCAGCCTAACCTAGAAATTAACCACCATGCTGACAAGTCTCTGGATAGTTTCTGTAAGTGGCAGAAATCTATTCTCTCTCATCACAGCAATGGCAACAGTATCCCTGAAAATGGCATGGCTCATCATGACAATGCCGTACTAATCACAAGGTAAGTGTGTGTACAGGCATATCTTATTGAAGCCTACAGTGAATTCATTTGTTGTACACATTGTGTTTGTTTTAACAATTATCATTTTTCTGGTCAAACTTGATCAGATTTCTATTTACTTCCATCAGGTGCCATATACTTTTAAATATGCGTCTTGGTATTTTATTTTGGTTTAATTTGGGCACTATGTGATTTTGCCGGTAATTGTTAATTAGTAAAAACAAATGATTATCTTTTCCTGATATATTGGATTTGTCCCAATAAACATACAGCAATATCATGGATTCTGGCAGAAAAGCTTGAGGAGTATCATTTGTCCATTTGTCTCGATAAAGGTGACTGTTGTAGTTTGATTGTTTCCATGTCAGGATCTCTGCTGAATAGGAATTTGAGGCATTGTTGTTTGTTTGAAACGTGACCGGTCATTTTAATAAGAGACACTGGGGTGTTAGGAAAATAAATAAAAAAAATTAATTTCCTGAATAGGGTAGGAAATGTTCCTGTGGGAAAAGGGGCAACCTCGGAGGAGAAATTGACAGTCAGAAAATGTCCATGTTCACCACAGTGGACAGAGTGAACCAAGGTAATGACTACACCTAAATAAACGACTCTTTCAGGAGGTGCGGTTGAAAGTATAAAGACAAAAAAGTATATGGCATCTGAAGCTATGAGTGAATCGAATAAACTGTTAAAATGCCAAAAAAAAATTAAATATCAAACAAACACAAATATTTGACTTAATTCATCTGTTTGTCTCACAGATATGACATATGCACCTATAAGAACAAACCTTGCGGTACATTAGGTAAGATTGACAACTTATTTGTCACACCTTTTTGTATTCCCTACAGAAAGTGCTACAGCCAGACAGTTCCACAGATGTATAATCAGATGTATATGTTTTCACTCATGTTATTCTAAATCCACTTGTTGCTCTATGTCTCTTGGAAGTCACAGACCTGGTCAACACTATGCCACTCTTCTTCATAGCCTCTAGTTTATTAAGGCATTTTCCTTTGCCCCTGCAGTTGGCCTGTAACCTCAGTATGTCTAAGGTGTTTACACTTGCATTGAGAAAGGAAAAAGGTATGCATTGGGTAGTCAGGCAGCGAGACGGGGGGAGGAGAAAGGGGTGTTTAAAGAGTAGAGGGTAGTAACAGAGGAGGAGATGGACATTAGAGGACAAGTTGAAAGGAAAATGGAACAGGAGGAGATTGCAGGAGGAAGATAAAGCTGGTGATATTTTGGTAGTCATTGGGGGTGCTTCAAGTTACACCTTGGCCCCACCCTAAATCTTCTTACCCAGTCCTTCTTTCCCGAATCTTATCTGCAGCAAAAGCCCCCTCAGGCATCACAGTATATCTTGGAGGTAATATTGTGACTTCGGGGGTGGTTTGACAGATTGACCGCATTTGTCACATTCCCCCTTCCCTTTAATTGCCCAGGCATCTGCTCTGTTTCCTCGTTGTCTCACCCTGCCTCTGCCCCTCAGGGATCATGCTCCCAGGTCACATCTCTGCCCTTTAGGGTCGCGGAGTAATCATGTGGCTAGAAATTATGCACATTTTACTCCTAGCATCAGAGAGAAAACACCTTAAATATTCACCTTTACCTAATTAATGAATCTCCCCAGTTATCTAATTTGATAGAACCCCCCCCACCCCAAAAAAGTGCGTGTTCCTTATTGTGCTTGTCCTAAAGATTCACATGATGCATTACAGCAAAGCACACACCTGTTGCAGCGTAATTTGATCCACACTGCTGTCACCTGTAGATGTAATCTTTAAAGAATTGCATCTTTCTATCTGACCAGTGAAGCTGTTTCTCCCATTACTGAAAGGTTCTGAAGTTTTAAGAAGAAAACATGTATAGTCTGTGAAGTTATCCAGTGTAATTTCAATTAACTATATTCACTCTGTTTTTTGATGATTTTTGTGTTACTTCGTAGGTTTGGCCTCAGTTGCTGGTATGTGCGAGCCAGAGCGAAGCTGCAGCATCAATGAAGACATTGGCCTTGGTTCTGCTTTTACCATTGCGCATGAGATTGGCCATAAGTGAGTTTGGTTTATAATATACAGAGCCTCACATGAAGCATTACACTTTTAAGCATATCTTCAAACTCCATCATACCTCAGTATTTTCTGGTGTACTAACTTTGGCCATCAGACCTGCTGGTACGATGCTTTTTCTCCTCCAGCAGACTGCTTGAACTTTTATCGCTACATTTTTCTTCATGCAAATGTTAGTGTCCACATACCTCTGGCTCCTTTTTCTTGAATATAAAGCAAAGTAATGATGATGTATTAGTCTATGTATCCCCGTCTGGAGAGTTCAGCAAGATGGCGATTTCCTTTATTATGTCTCATGTCTGCTTCTGTTGTGGGGCAGTTGTAAAAATAGTCTCTGCTGCTTTTGGGGGATTAAAAAAAAAAACCTGTCGTAGTGGGGGTTTTAGGCAAGTTGATTTATTTCGAGAGTAGAGTAAAATGTCATAAACGCCAGCCTTAGATAAACAGGTTCAGGCAGTGCAATGTGGTTTGGTATATACATTAGACATATAAGTGAACTTTGACATCTTGTGGTAACTTGAGATATTTTTACGTACAATATCCAGCTGCAAGTTGCAATTTATTCAAAATTGCAATTTCAAAGGTTGCTTTTGAGCAGTTTAATTTCCTCTGCAAACAACAAAGTATCCTGTCCTGTTATGTATAAAACAACAGTTCTAAATTTCAGATGGAGGACAAAGGCCTGTATAACTCTATGGGAATTTCTATGTTTTTGAAAAAAAAAAAAATCCAAAATGTTGAACAGTATCATTATTTGTATTCACAAAGTTGCCAGATCAATCTTGTGTGTAATTTCAACTGACAACAATCACGCTTTTCTTAATGAATAATTCAATTCAATTTGAAGCTAATGTAGGAAAAAAATCACCTTCATTTATTTGTGCTGACTGTGAAGACTTTGTGCCAGTTTTTGTTTCATATGAGTAGGTCAGGTAGTATATTAACCATACACCAGGACAAAATTTCTGCATTTTGAGAGTTTAACAGCAAACCCACCAATTCTAACCTGACCTCTAGCTCAGATGTACGCAATTTATTAGTTCTACCAGACATGTATATATTACATATATAAATATAATAAACATAACATATTTATTGACACTTTTGATTGACTTTTGTTTATGTGCATTCATTTCCTTTGCCCTTTGAGCTTAGCCTCTAGTTCAGCCATAGATAAAAGGGTGATTGGGGTTCTGTTGGTGATAGTGAGTCTGCCTTGTGGCCTGCTCAGACCTGCATAAGCTGATTGACAAGCAGGAATCACAGTGGTGATTAGGCCTTTCTTGAGCTCCAGACAGGGTTTGACCCTTAACCCTTAGATCTTGTCCACACAGCTGGTTTAGAGCTGCACAACTCAAGTTACCTATGGTCATTGTGGGACCCAGGAGCTAAAAACCTATGCCATCTGACATTTCCTCTATTCATTTATCTTTTTTCAGTTTTGGGATGAACCACGATGGTATTGGGAACTCTTGTGGTACCAAAGGCCATGAGACAGCCAAACTGATGGCTGCTCATATAACCGCCAACACCAACCCATTTTCTTGGTCTGCCTGCAGCAAGGACTACATTACCAGCTTTCTCGAGTAAGTGGAGAGATCCCACTGTAGATGCTAAGAATATGAGTGGTTATGTGTGGACATTTATCTTATTCTATGTTGCCATATGTGATATAGAGTAAGTCTGCACTTGTAATCCACAACAACTAGTCAGTGTCTTTTTTGGATCCCTTTGTGGTAATTTATAATGACTCTGCCTTCCTCCTCGGCACATCGGGGCAGCCAATATTTGTAAATGTGGTTTGTAGTGATGGTTAGCCCAGCTGTCCCACAGTCAGTCCTCCCCTGTTTTATGGACGGGTCAATGAAGACAAAGTTTTTATGAGGTTTCATAGGTTCCGAGTTGAACAGTGACATTTGGCAGACAGACTTACCACTGGTTGAAGTGAACAGGAGAAAGTGATGCCCCCCCCTACTATGGTTGATATCGCAGTCGTACAGTTCAACTTCAGTTCAAAGGCCCACTGGCAAATACACAACAACTCACTTCTATATTACTCTTGTAAGGAACAGGTGGCTGGGACAATGACTGTCAGAATTTAATGAAGACTTTTACTGCAATATCAACTGTCTACACACAATGTGACGTTCATATGGCTCTAAAACCCTTTGCCAATATAACAACCCTCTTACACTAGGTCATCTATATGAAAGTGGAACATACTGTTTATCATTTTGTTCAGGGAACTAAAGTTTAGATTATGGGAAGTCCATTCCATTCAGTACAATATCGTTCAATCTGAGCCACTCTATGAAAGACTTCCTGTTTAAACCATTTCATTTTTAGTGGTCCACATTGTTTCTCCTAGTTATTATCTTGAAATATGACTTTAGAATGAGAGTTTGGTTTGTACTGACCAGTTCAACAAGCTGTTGAGTCAAAAAAAGACAAAAAATATTAGCTTTTAGCTGGTTATAAGCTAAAATGTTAGCTTATAAGATTGCTGCCTGTACATTCACAAGTTTATGGTGAGACCCCCAGGAGAGATTATAAAAGTGGCTGCGGTTGTCAAATGATGTTTCCGCCTGAGAGCTTTGTGGGCAGCACTTGTGGTAGGGATGACAGTGTTGTGTGCCAGCTTTCAGCCAGCATACAAAGAGCTGCTTCTCCACTTCTCTGTTGGGTTCCTGTCCGTTTTTGGCTCAAATACTTAATGAGGACACTGCCACCAAAAAGCAAATAAGTGCTCAGTTTTCACCTCTTACATTTTCTCTGGTGCTTGTCTCCCTGGAGATTGTATTGCTTTGCTTACAATATTTCACAAATGAACACACTTATTTATATCCAGGGAGACATGTAGGTGATACCACTAGTTACAGGTCAGATCTTTGGAGAGGCAACCTTGCTCAGAGTAAGAATCCACGTTTTCTGTAATTGAATAAATGCTAAGTGTATACATTTATTTGTCATACTGTGGAAAATTCCAAACAAGACAATAACATCTTATTGGAGATAAGCAGGTGGCTGACCCCCTATCAGAAAAGTTACATAGTGCATCTTTTAAAATGTTTTTCTCCACAGCACAGCACCTTTAGTCAGAAAAAAGATGCTGGCGTAATTTCCCTGTATCAAGCTGTGTATTGCTTCAGGTTTTATGTTCTGCCAGTTATTCAAGTCAATTATGATGTTAATGGAGAAATGATAAAATGCATGTGCTTTTATACACAATGTCCAGTACATTTACATTCATACTCTGCCACTAGGGGACTAAGGGCAAAAGTGCTTTATTGGCCTGAAAATGATGTTTAACTATAACTATAAAATAATCATACAATGTATATTTCTTCATTCCCCGAGTAGCACCTTTTTTGTGATCTGCTTTGGCACTCAAAGGGTGTCCCCTCAACACCTACCACTTGCATGATTTCAGTTGCAGTCTCATAAAGCAGAGCACTACGTTATTGTTGTCACTCTGCCCACTTTTCCTTTCCAGAGTGTGGAGGCCATTCTGCATGTAGCAGCTGCCACAGCTGGAAATAACAGTGTTATAGTAAATACTTAAGGTCATATTCTTCTTCAAAGGAATGTGCTGCCTCAGAAAGAAACAGTAACCACTATTACATTCCTCTTTCTTCACCCCAGCAAGAATTGCTTCAATTTTCTAATAAATAAAAGAAACACAGAACACAACTGTGCACATACTGAATTGGATCAGAAGGAGAAAACAGTCCAGTACAACATGTTTTAAGAGGAGTCTACATTTTAAGTTGTTCAGACTGGCACATTTTGAAATCACTAGTTCTATTTTTTTTCCAAGTTGTATTTAAGTTCAGATCTTATAGAGAGTAAACTACTGTCAGCCAAATTAGAAAGCCAGCCACGTCACAAGTAATTGACAACTTCTGCAGAGAGCCCCATTTTACGACTCTTGAGCTTGTAGTGTTGTGCATTTTAACACAGCTGAAGGCTTAAAACAAATTTTTCCACCCTGATGAGTTTGGGCAGAATTTATCAACAGATGTAACTGAAGGAGAGATAGTGACTAGTAAAGTAAACTTGATAGTCTTTTTTTTTTTTTTCACTGGACCAAGCAAATAATGACTCTTTGTGTTGGTAATCAATGTTATTTTGAGTTTGTATTTTTGACAGCTCAGGTCGGGGGACATGTCTGGACAATGAACCTCCAAAACGAGATTTCCTGTACCCAACTGTGGCCCCAGGGCAGGTGTACGATGCAGATGAGCAGTGTCGCTTCCAGTACGGAGCCTCTTCACGCCAGTGCAAGTATGGGGTAAGAAACTGAATGTTTTAATGTTCCTGTGCCCATTTATTTACTCAACCTCTATTTTATTTATTCAGTGTTAGACTCATAGTTGTTTTCTAGTTATATTATTACCAGTATATACAGCTAATTTACCTTTTTAGATAATTGATTGAATGGATAATTGTTTGATGATGTTGTTGATAGTACTGGTACAGCTGATCTAGTGTCTTGTTAACACAATACTGTATCCTTGATACGTTTCATGAGATGATTATGATTTGCTCGCCTGTTTAAGCTCTGTACATGATCCGGGTAAAGCAAACCATTTGCCTATACAGGCAATGCTGTTTTGTACATATTTTCACCAAAGGTGTTAAAGATAAGTATTGACAATGGTAAAAAAGCTTTTTAATTTCATTTAGAAAATTTCAATGTAATCAAATAAATTATGTAGTCTCATGTCAACACCTAAGCAAAGCCTTATTTCAAAAGTCAGAACTTTGCTCTGTCTGGGTAGAGTAGTAGTCCAATAAATGCTCAGGGCAACTCAACAGAATAGTGAAGGCTGGAGGTATGAAATACAAACATCCTTTGATGGTTATATTAGTGAAGCCCATACACAGCCTCTGCCTTTTTTATTGCCAGCTTGTTCTCTTTTGCTGTAAATCCATCAGGTCCGCATCGACATTAGTTAAGGCCTGGGCCACTGACCTTTTAACAGGGCTGGGATAGTGAAAGGAGCGGTGGGGTGGCTTATTGAAAGCAGCTGGCAGACAGGAGTTGCTGTACTGTGATAGTGGCAGTTTGCCGCTTTATTTAATCTGGATAGACTCAAGGAGCTTCACGTCCATGGCATATTTACTGACCTCCAGGGTCAGAATCTCTGCACAGCTTCATAACTCTTTTTCATTGGCTTGTTCTTCTACCATACACAATAGTCCTATAAATGCCTTTGAAGTGGATATGTTGGATGACCCAGTTCAGTTTAAAGGGAAATATAAGAGCTGTTCTTGTAACATGTGTTCACTTTATTGGCTTATTTATTTGGGGGCAACTTAGTGCTGTCTTCCCACTTTGTCTTACACACTCCCACCATGTGGTAATCTAAAGGCATTCTCCTTATTTCCCAGACGAAGGAGTAGAGGGGAGATGTTTATCCAGACCACTCAGTAATACCTCAGATATTTGTTGGGCCTACAAGTCATCTTTATCTCAGACTTGGGAGGCCTGTTGCTCTATCTTGATTTCCCCCAAGAAGCAGAAATGTGATTTCTTGAACTGATGTCACAGTCCCGTGAGGTGAAAGTGAGCAAATATTAGTCATGGTGTTGATCCAGCAAACTCTTCATTTCTCATGCAAGAACATTAAGAGCACCCATTGACCCCATGATCCAAAGCATATGGACTCTAAAATTGCCTTGGTGTATAGCACGCATAATGTGGTCAAATTAAATTTGTAGTTGTACAAATGTTTACAACAATGCTGTTTGGGTTCTTGTTGAAAAAACAAAAATATCACCAGCTACCAATAAATGTCTGGCACTCTTTTGAACATTCTGACTGAAATAATTCTGACCAACTTGCTCTTGCCTTCTTTCCTAGGAAGTGTGTAGAGAGCTCTGGTGTCTTAGCAAAAGCAACCGC
>KN476911.1:18720-34496 GCA_000787095.1 Periophthalmodon schlosseri | reverse complement strand
TAAAATTAGATTAAAAAAAACATATAATATTACTATTGCAGATATCTTTTTTTCTTCACAATATGATTCAAAAAGTGGTCATAAATATAAATATTGACAGTAAAGCTAACATGCTAACAGCACACGTCCTGGTTTGCGAGCGATAAAATGCTTTGTAATAAGATGCAGACACTTCCTGGTTCTCAGACGATAGAATGCTTTATAAATCACATAGCAGTCTCATTTTGACCTCAAGAGGAGATTTTTTCAGTATATCTGTACTGGGGCAAAACACATTTTACACAACATCAACAAAAATTGTGTACAGCCACTTAAAACCATGATGGATATGGGCCCTCATTAAGACTTAAGGCATGCATGCTAACGCTAACACACCACGCTAGTGCACATAACCCTGCACAGGCTGTGGACACAGAGTGTGTTGTAGAGTGTGTACTGTGTGGCATTTGTGCGTTTGGCAGCAGTGTGTACAACCTCTGTGTGTGTGTGTGTCAGAGTCTGTCAGCCCCTGCGTCTCGTGTCAGGGCGAGAGGCGAGACATTAACAGCTTCTGTCATTCTGCTGACAAAATGGTGGCAGAAGATTTCCCATGGTGCCCTGATGACTGCTGGCGTTTGTCAACAAGCCCTGTCACCGCGGCGATGAGGGGAAGGTAGGATGGAGGAGAGGAGGTAGGAGGGAAGGGGTGAGGAGAGAGGGGGGAGAGATGGTGACAGGCCCCGGACTTTTCCCATGAGCACCAGGGAGAGGCGTGTGTGTGGAAAGGATTGTGTTCTTAGGCTCTGTACAAACTGAGGACCACAAGTGTTATACCACTACTGTGAGGACTGTTAGCTTCATCGTTAGACATTTCAGTCACTCATCACTGCATTAAGCCAATTCTGCACAATAATAATTTATGTGAAACTGATAAAATGCTAAAACAAACCCATTCTTTAAAAGTGCACTAACTTTTCTGGAGGAGGGTCCCATTCCTGATTGTCTCCATGGAGATGTTATTACTTTGCCTGCAATGTTCCACAGTATGGCATTAAACGTATCTATCCATGTGGAGACAAGCAGGTGACAGCACCAGGCCAAGTTACAGGTAAGATATAAGAAACAAATACAAAAACATATACCGGTACATAGAGACTTGCACCCTCCACTAGAGAAGTTACATACTGTAGCTTTAACTTGGAGAATGAAGCCTATAAAGTAGTTGATATTTTGTCAGATACACTGCACATGTCTATCACTTTTCATTCAATGATAGAAAACCGCTCCCACATTATAAAATAAACTCTTCTATCTCTTAATCTTGGGTCAGCCTAACTTCAAATAAATAGATAACAGTTACAGTAATGCGCTGCTGTGTCTTTGGGCAAGACACTTCACCCATCCAAGTATTTGATTGGTGGTCAGGGAGGCCATTGGTGCAGATTGACAGCAACCGGGGCAATTGTGGTTATAGTGAGAGTGAATGAATAATGCAATGTAAAATGCTTTTACAGAGCAGACATAGGCTATTAAACATACAATCTATATCACATAAGTTCCATGTCATTTTATTAATCATGTGTTTGACTTGTGGGAAAATTTATATAAGATTATAAATGGCCATGCAGTAACTTTTGACATGATTAGAATATATATCAAAGCTCTCTCCATCTCTTTCGCTTGGACTTCCCCTTCAGCAGTTGATCCCATGGCCCGCTATTATACCCACTGTCCCCCCAACGCTAGTCAGCCAGGTGTGTGTGTGCTTTAAAGGGGGAGGAGTGATTGAGGGGGGAGAGAAAGGGACGGGAGGAGGAGGGAGGTGTGTTGTCTCTCTGCAGCTTTCATACATAGACCACGAAAAAACCAAAATGAGCTGTCACTGCAATTCCCAGGATGCCTTGCTGTTTAGCATAGCAGCAGCAGCAGTAGCAGTAGTGTGTGTGTGTGTGTGTATATATATGTGTGTGGGCTGCTAACCTGATCAGCTAACTCTCTATCTCTCTCTCTATCCACACATACACGCGCGCTGAGATAATTAAGCAGCGCAGAAGCTCCCCCTGACGCCAGGCTCCAGCTCATCTGCATTTTGGCCTCCGGCACGCAGTTAGCAGCACTGCCGGATGGATGGGGGAGAGAGAGGGCAAGAGAGGAGGGAAGGGAGAGAGCGAGGGAGCAGGAGAGAGGCTAAGAGAGGAGAGGAGAGAGAGAGCGAGGGAGCAGGAGAGAGGGTAAGGAGCCAATTAGCCAGCTGGATGGATGAGTGAATGACAGGACTCCTGACACACTGGTACCCGGGCTTAGCTGGCGCACACTCCTCCATGCCTCTGTCCCGCTGGGGTCTGAGCAGAGAGCCTCCCCCTGCTGTACGTGGCTGATGCTGGGCCGTTGTCTCTTGTTCTCACCTGCATCCCTCCACCCCACAGGGAGCCAGTGTCCGACAGGCTTGTCCAATGAGAGCCCCTGCTGAGACGCGAGAGCCCGCCTCACAAGCGCGGCAAAACAAAAAGGTCAAAGTTTGATTTGTTATGTTAAGAGATGAGGCATTTTGTTAGGGCCTGTTACTACAACAACGTTATTGTTATCTGTTACAAGTTGGACTCATATAACAAACACTGTTAACTGAACTGGGAAAAATGACTGCATTATATGTATGACATGATTGTGACCAATCTCTCGAGTTTCTCTAAAGAAATGCCTGTGTTGAATCGATGATAAAACAATCCCCAATGAATGAATATGAGTGTATGGTAAAAGTGTACATTTATGTCACAACCTTGTGACACTGGCCACCATCACGGACATACCACGCCTTAAGCCTATTATTTGTGTCATGTCTTTCCAGTTAAACAATATTTGCTGATTCAGATGTTTTCCAGGTATTGAATTAAAATCATGGTCTGGTTTAGCTGTTTTTTTTTTTTTTGCATATTGTGTATGCTTTATGTTGATGGGTAAACAAGAGTATCTGGAGGGCCTAGACACAAGTACAACATGCAAACTCCACAGAGAGACTCCAACTGGCCGGGGAACGGAACATGGGACCTTCTTGCTGTGAGGCAGGAATGTTAACTTCAATCCAGCTGCAGTGTTACTGTAAAGTCTCACACCATATTAAACATATTTTTACATCAAATGACTTTACCCATGTCTGTTACTGTTAGCCAGTGAATTGGTCATTGGCACTGAAAAAATCACAAATCCTAAAGATCTTATTACTACTCTTTAAGTCTAAACTGATAAAAAAAGAGAGTTGTTTACAGTGGTTATTTCACACTCTATTTTAGGTTAGGTTAGACTCAAACATGATTGACAAAATCCCCACATTGCTCCAAATGGCTCTCCGTGAGGAGCGGACAGCTGAGTGGAGATGGGTGGGCAGCAGGCAGCGCTGACACTGTGCTGAGCAAACACAATAATCAATCAACAAGGGACTTTTGGGGAGTTTAAGAGCCCAAAGTTTGGTGATACACGGGAAACTTCAGAACACAAGTTTGTTAGGAGCAAAGTAAGGCACTTGTGCCCTAGCACTAGCTATTTTGCATACTTTACTTCAGTCTTTTACTTCCACTTACTTCCACTGATAGAGAATTACAACAATTAGATCAGATCATGGACTATCAAATAGAGTCAACAACAAGAAATACATTTCTGCCACAGGCCCAATGCACATATAGGGCCCTAAACATACCTCTGCTAGAAACGGCCCCGGCTAATGTGAAGAACTGACTGAAGAACTTCAGTCATCCACTGTTTCTGACAGGTTACCCCAAACCGTAACAGTGAAGGGCGAGTCAAATGCACTTTAGATTCTGACCACTCCAGACCTGGAACACCTCACAAGAGCTGCACTTTTGTAGATATAGCTCTTTTTAAGAGCTAAAAATGTATCCCTAAACAGCAACACAGAGCCTAAACTTGTGTTGCATCCAAGTCCCTATGCCATCGTACACACAGCTTGATAAAACAAACGGTACACTTGTTACCTATATAAACGCCAAATATGGTAAATGGTCACATTTTTATATAGCACTTTTCCACCTTTGATGCCTTATACCAAGGAGCCATTCACCCATTCACACACACATTCATACACCAGTGTACTCAGACACTGGTGTATGCTGCTGTCCCTACACCTCAAGTGGAGTTAGTACCTATAGCTCAGATGGACTCGAATCATAGCTACAAGGCCCTGTAAGGACTATTATGGGATGTCGTGTGAGGTTGAGGGTTAGCCTGACAGCGCAGTGGTTAGGGAGGGGACCACATGGGCTGTAGCGCCCTCAGCACCAGGTCCCAGGTCCACGCCTCTGCAGCTTGAACCATTAGCTGGATGTCATTCTCCACTATTCTCACTGTACACTTCACTTTCTGATGTCAAAACACAAAAATGCACAAAAACAAAAACATTGTGGTTATTGTAAATTGTTCCCTGCATTAACCCATCCTTCAGTACCACTGGAGCAAGCTAGACTTGGGTCATATCTTCCAGATTCAGATAAAGAGCAATCATGCAACTCCTTATGGTTCAGGATTCAAACCTCGGACCTTCTTGTTAAGAACGAAGTGGACTAACCATTGTGCCACCGTGCTGCCATTTTAAGAAAATCAACGAAGTACCCACAAGTCGTAAAGCACAAAAACTCCTCGTTCAAATATGTGGTGCTTTGCTCATATTCTTGGATGTAGTTATGGGGCAGACAGTGGCTCAGTCGTGAGAGCAGTTGATCCCAGAAGAGCCGGCGCTATCCTGTTGTTGCGTTCTTGGGCAAGACACTTCACCCACCTTGTTTATGCATCAATATAACCTAACAAATAGTACACTTTGTAAACTAAATAAGAATTAACTTGAATAATTTCCATGTGAAATTTCCATGTTAAGTCAATTTTGTTAGAATTTGATGATAGTTTCAGACGGAGAGCAGGGGCTTTATATAACTCTATGGGAGATTCGCCGCTCTTGAAAGAAATAACCAAAAGTATGATTCACACATGTTGAACCCTAAGGGACCACTTTCTTAAGATAGCTAAAAAAATCACTCTTTTTATTCTGACAGAGAAGATATTCAAATTTAGGCCAGTTTTTATTTCATGTGAAGTGATGACAAAGATATTACCCATAAAACAGGCCAACAAATCTGCAATCTGACAGTTAAACAGTAAATTCCACCACACAGAATTCTCACCTGTCCTCTTGCTCACTCTTGCAGTAGCCTACAAATGTCCTTGGGTCTCCAGTTTCCTTCATCAACCAGGTCATGTACCTAACCGGAAATCTATAACATTCAAATTGTCTAGCTATCAACACTGTCTACGATGGAATTTCTACTTTTATTTGACCAAATGTATTAAAGCCAGGAAAGCAAAACACCATGAGAATGAATAGGGACCAACAGAAGATGTGAACAGAGTTTGCGGGTCGGTGGGGGAGAGGCGAGGATCTGACAGCGCGGAGAGCAGATATCTCCAATCGCATGGAGGTGGTACATCCTTGTTCTTCATCATTACCCCTCGCTCACCACTGCCCTCACCTTAATTAGTCTCAGAGCTGCTCGATCGCCCGGCCCCCAACTTTCTCTCCCTCTCTTACTCCCCCCACTTCCCCCACTCCTCCCCCTCTTCATCTTTTGTGTCTCTAAGGTAACAAAAACGACTGCAAATACCACAAAAATCCCACAATATATCAACATCTGTGCCTGCCTTTCCCGAAAGCTACAAAGGACGTTTTAATGTTTGGTAAATACCACTCACACATGCGTAGACTCGGTAGACAGACAGACAGACAGGGAGAAGATTCGGGCGCTCCAGGCTCGGCAGGCTATAAATACGGCGGATTGCAAAGTGCCGGAAAGTCGGTTAAAAAGTTAAGTGGGGAAAAAAGCAGCTAGCTCGAGATTGACAGCGCCACGTCTCAGCTCTCTGGAGGCTAAATTAGGCGCTGACAGACACACGAGGATCCTAACCCAGTATAGGTGTGTGTGTGGGGGGTATGTGCGTGTGTCTGTCTCCCATGGGGTCCCCGCGCACTAGCAGAAACTGAAGGGCCCGTGCCATGTTTTTTTTTTTTTTTTTTTCAGCTGCCTTCTCCTTGTCCTCCCGAATCGGCCCAAATGCTGATGACCGCTGGGACATCACTGGGGCGCTAGCTAGGGACACAGTGTTAGCTATACAGTCACCAATTCGGCCATTTTGAAATTTGACTCCAGGAAAGGGACATTTATATGAAAAGTAGGTTTTGTTAAGATATTTTTTTGGTAAAAATGGTGAAATGTTAAAATTTGTAATATATTGTAAGCCCTATTGTAGTTTAAGAATACTGATGACTGCTGGGACATCACTGGGGCGCTAGTTAGTTATGGAGTGCTAGCTATATAGTCACCAATTCGGCCATTTTGAAATTTGACTCCAGGAAAGGGGCATTTAGTATTTTGTTAAGAGATTTATTCATTTATTTTCATTTTATTTTTTTGTAAAAGTGGTGAAATGTTTAAATTTGTAATACACTGTAAGCCCTATTTTAGTGTGAGAATGAATGTCTTTAGTATAGGCTCATGATGGGTTTCAGAATGATGAAAAACTGGGACTGTTGCCATAGCGATTAACAATTTCAAACAAAATATTATAACTTTTGAATGGGAAAGTCCTCAAAATGTTGCATATGACAGGAAGCTGAAACCCATAAATTGGTTTGTTTTAAGATAGAATATGAAATCCTATCAACGTATGTAGGATCAGATAGGCCTATGGTAGGATATTTTCTGACGACATTGGCTATCTAAAAGAAAAATCCATTATCCCATTATATTTATGTAAGCGCCCCATATATTTGCAAGAATATAACTCTGTCTGTCCATCACTGAAGTACTAAAGGCCTAAATGGATTATTCTGATGATCTGAAATCTGGAAATATACTATACTAATATGTATATTTTATTTCATTTTTTCCTATGCTGTCCAAACAATATTTATGAATAAGCATTTTAATTAGATAAAGTTTCACTCTGGTCTTGTTATAAGTCACACCACATCAGGACAGGTAATAAAATACATTAGGTCACCATTTGAGCATTAAAAAATCATGAGAAACATAAATAATATAAATAAATGAAATACTTTGAATGGCTCATGAAAACAGAAATAAAAACTGTAGGTATAAGTTTGTATGTAATGGTGTTTGTTGTTGGTCCAAATGTGTAGATTTTTTTGTCAATATGGAGGTCTGGTTAGTGTAACCGTCTGCACATCTTTTGCATGTCTATTATAAGTCATATGGTTTATAGTCAAATTGCTACTTAGGTATTTTTCAACTATGTATTATTTGACTTTTCACAAGGTTATAAGTTAAAGAGACAATATAGTTTAACTCAGTCACTGTAGCATTCTCATAAAATCCTTGAGCGTCCCCTCATACCTGCAGGGGGTGCTGTTGACATGATGGTTACTCCTCTTCTGACCTTATGCTTTCCAGCTCTCTTCTGCTACCACTAGATGGCGTTCAGGCTCTTCTTCACAAGCCAAATCAATGCAGCGTGTCACACTCAATACTAACTTTGTAATGGGTCAAATCAATGGAGCTACAGATATGCTGATTTGGGATAAGGCTTTTAAAACAAGACTGTCTTCTAAAGTTCAAGTCATAAATGTATTGATAAATGTAGGCCTATAAAAAATAATATATAGTTTGAAAATTATAGGCTAAAAATATGGATATAACATAATATGGTGATTACACGGACTCTGAAATAAGTGTTTGGCCTAATAGTAATTGTCGTATTATCAATGTTATGTTTAATTTTCTTTTTTTGCAAATCTATACGCACTGAATACATAGTTTCTAATTATTTAGCATCAACTTTAAACTTTCAAATTTCTTTGACTTACATATTTTGTTTTCACAGGTAAAGAATGTACTACTATATTATAAAATAAATTTAGAAAAATAAAAATATCCCAAATATTTTGACCTTTGTGACCCAGGTTTCAATACATTTAATTAATTAACAATTCAAAACAAAATATACAAAATATATCTTTTGAATGGTCAACCATCCTCAAAATGGCACCATATAACAGGAAGCTAAAACCCATGAATAGGTCTATTAGCAAAAGTAATATTACTCTATGTTAGTGTTCAAAATACTACTCAAAGTTTACAGTTGACAGTTCAGACTGCACGTGGTATTCGCAATATTCATAATCTGTAATAGTTGTATTAAAAAAACACAGAAGTAGACTAAAGTTTCCTGATGGCAAAAGCATTCACATGTACTCAGACAGAAGTATTCACAGTCATTGTATTCAGTATAATATAAAGTAATTAGACTACACTACTCTGTTGGACTACTCAAAGAATATTCGGTCAGTAAAGTACTGGTAACTTTTAAAAATGTCAGACTTAAGTCAGTTGCTGTACTCTAGTAAGTTGCAGTTCTGACAATTGAAGTGGTCATAGTGCAGTATTCGATACAGTATAACGCCTAATCCTAGACTGCAGTAATCCACCAGTACCAGTGGAAAGTACTTTCAGGATAGTTATAACATTCAAACTGCAATGTTCCAGCAGTATTTGCACAGGCACAGTAGTATTCTAACAGCAGTAGTATTCCAACAGCAGTATATAGTGAGTGCAGTAGATTTGTGGTTATTGTAGCGTAAACGACTTGGCCTGGGGGCTCTCTTAACCCTCTCCTCTGAGTGTCTGAGTGAGTGTCTGACTCCGTCCGTCTCAGATGTCCCTTTGAACAAATCTAATGCTTGTGGACAGGACCACAGCTCATGCATGAGGCTGCATTAGCTCACAATGCATGCAATAAAATGCACCCAGAAATGTACACAAACTGACAGGTCATATGGACAGGTAACAGCCCATATGCTTTACGAGTAAATAATATTGTTGTACATTCAAATTCTAAATGTAGTTATATGTTATTCTACCCATGTGTGGATATTCCATTTTAAAACTGTGTTTACAATTTGTAATTTTATCTAATGCTAAATACAACTATTAGTAATAAAAGAACAGAACTAAACTAAAGGAACCTCAGTGACACTTTAAAGTAACTTTTTACAGCCTTAATAAAGCATGAACACAGACTTCATTCATGATGAACAAATAGTTTATTAAGAATGATTCAGGCTTAACTACTTAATGAGGGGCTTCAGGTGAGGAGTTGGGGTTTTATATCTGTAGTAACTAAGCCTGTATCATTCTCAAACTATTACTCCATTGTGAGTTAAGTCATTCTTCATGTTTTTAAGGCTAATAAAGGTGTAGTGTTGCTGGAAGGTTGTATTTGAAATAACGAGTTGAGGTATTCGTTGCAGAAGTAAAACAGCAATATTTGTCATGCTGCAAAGTATACTTAGTACTTTATAAACTTTTACAAGTATTTGTACATATTAGCCGATGCTTTACTTGTCCTCCAAACAAAATTAGACTATTTGTGTAACAAGTTTGCTCAAAGCTGGATCTGGAGCTAATCAGAGAAAACTTGGATGCAACAGAACCCAGTTTGTTTTCACCTGACTATTACAACTTTCAAATTGCATTGTTTGCTGCTTGGTTATGCATATGAGACAAATAAGTAAGCATTAAACAACGAGGAGCCGTGTGTTCTGCAGTTTTAACACACAACAGGTGAGCAGGGCAGTGATATAGAATGTTATTTTAAGTGTTGTCGGACTTGTACTTGTACGTTATGCAGTATTATCACACGGCAGTTAGACATTGGAATTCTCACCGTGGTATAATAACTTTTACAGAACTACCAATAGATGTTTTGTTTAGCCTGTGAGTTGTTCAGGTCTCATAGCACCTGTCCCCCCCCCAAAATAGTTCTCCTTGTTATTAGATGAAGCACGTCTTGTCCAGGTGTCTGGCTTGGACTTGTACAAAGTTCCCCTCAGTCACAGTTTCACGTGTTGACGTATTAGGTCTCATTAGCAGACGCAGCAGGTGGGAGAGGGCCCGGTGATATCTCAGTGAGGAGTGTGGGATGAGTTTGTGTGAATGCGGAGGAGAGAGGAGCCGTGCACACAGACACACAGACTGAGACAATGTGCTCCTGTGCTGCTGCTGTCTGCTCCTACCCGGCCCCGTAATGCTCCTATTAGCAGCTTCACTTAAAATGGCATTTCATCAGGCAGCTGACAAGTGAATTACCCCGGCTCTTTCCTGACTATTTCCCTGCCTGCCTGCACACCGCTCGCTGCTCTCTCTCTCCCTCTCTCCCTCTGTGTGCGCCTGCCTGGCTCGCCCGCTTCCCCCCGGCTCAGTGACAGTAGCCTTAGGCCTGAGATAAAGAGGCGGCGCGCGGCACTGGAGCTCTCACATACACTCGGCACAACTGAAGTGACACCCTGTCAAAACAATAGTTTACTACAACGGCAACTTATGTGTTCTGTCAGACGCGGGCTCAACCTCAACTTTGGGACATATAGATTGCTCTTTCATATCGATCGAGCCCTAGTTTTTTTTTTTAAAGGGGAGGTGTGCGGAGTGCGTTTCATTTTGGGTAGGTGCACCACTTGGATCCCGGCCCACTCGTACAGAAGTGTGTGGATAAAAACTCGGAGGACAGTTTAGATAGTGTTCGACATGCAGGCGCGTGTAGTGCTCCAGGGAGGTGCGCACTAAACTCCTCAGCTCACAGCTCCACCGCCATAACATAATAGGCATTTTGCTCCTCTTATGCTAGGCCTATATACCCACACTTTTATTATTTTCTACTAACTTATAACTGCTATAGGCTACTTGTTGTTGTGGGACGTTAGATGGAGCATAGCCTATATCCAAAGCTTAAAGGTATTGAAATCTTCTCTGACACTGGGGTAACTTGTCAGCAGTTTATGACCATTGGAACCCTTGTCCAAATGTTGAGCTATAGATACATAATCAGGGGCAGGTTGAGTTAAAAAAGGTGGTTTTCTGATTTTAGAATGTGATGATATCATACTCCTGGATGGGGGGCAAAACCCAGTTTCCCTTATTGATTACACTGCACTTTCCACTCAAATTTCTGAAAGGTCAATTCACAAATATTCAACCTGATAATTTCCATAAGTGACTGGAACCTTCAACTTGCTATATTACAACAAAAATCTACATTTCAACAATATTAATTTTAGCTGCCCCTCATTTGTATTAAATATTATTGGCCAATAGAATGTTGTGATGTCATCTGAAACTTTAATAAATGTGTTCAATCATCTTTTTTCCATTTAATTATTCTATGTTGATCCAAAGCAAATATTTGAATTAAGTTAATCAACTCAAAATAATGAGTTCAATCAACTTAAAAATGTAAATAGAAAAAGCTGGCACAATACATTTATTTAAAATCAACAATTGAATATTTTGTAGTGTATAGTAAACAGATGCACAGCCACTAGGGGGAGATCTACAATGGGGTGCTGCTGGTAGATCACTGCACCTTCAGAGACCAGTCACTCATTAGGCCATAGTTCAAAACAAAAATGTAAGGCAATTTCATTCACTCAGTTGTTTTCATTTTTTTTTTTTTTTTTACTTATTATTATTTACAAATTTTACCACTGTTTTTTAAAATGTAGACACTGACTTTGACATAACCACATGCCATCATTATACAGAATAGCGTCATCTCATGTTCATCTCAGTTTGGTCAGTTATAATACTATGATTGTGATACCAAAATTGCATTACTAAATATTTACACTTACACTTATATATTGAGTCAACACCTTCACATAAGACTAAACCTATTGCCGGTGCATTGTGTTATATGCGCGCCTGGTCAGATGGTGGAACTCTGGACAAAGGAAGCCCCCCTCACACGTGAGAGACCGACCGGACGCGCAGACAGCAGCAGACAGAGCCACGGACACACACATCCATATATAATGTATTCCTGTGTGTTACCTGGGCAGCAGTGGTAACAGGCTCTGAGCCCTTTAATGGGATTTAGCCCGAGGCAGTTTTATTAAGATGTCGGCTTTCCCTTCTGCCTGTGCAGCTGACACCATTCCCCACTGATACCCCCACCTACCCCCCTCCATCCTCCACCAAACCTCCCGCACCCCCCCGGACTTCACCCCACGCCGGCCCTCCTCATCCAAGCCTCCTCACTGCCCCTAAGAATCTGGGTTTGATTTATAATGAGTAAGTTGTAGTAATGCAAGTGGTAGTAGTAATAGTAAATAAGTAGTAGGGATAGTCATTAGCGTGACCTTCCTCTCCTGGATAATGACCCTGTGATAATGTGAATCAAGAAGGTTGGTGACAAGTAGTAAAAACATCACGATAGATATTGTTGCATAACATTTACAGTTCCTGGCACCCAGCTATACACTGCATGATAAAAGGGTTAACATATGCATTATTGTCCCCATAGAGAAATTTGTCCTCTGCATTTGACCCATCTTTTAATGCCACTGGGGCAACCTGTCAGGAGCAGTGGACATGATGCACCCGGGCACCCATCTCCAGATCTTGAGCTAGCCTTGACCAAGATTACCTTAGCTGGAGGATTTTACCTATTGCATGTTTTGGGTTGTTGTAGATGCTTGGAGCGCACCTAACTGGCAGGCCACGTCACCATAAGCTTCCGGGTTCTAGTCCCCAGTTCCTTCTATGTGCTGAAGGATGTTAAAAGGCGGTGGGAAAAAGTGAAAGCTAATATGTATGTGGCAGTATGACAGAGGTACTGATCAGGAGCAACATTGCTTTTTGTTATACGTAATAAAAATCATTTGGTTGTATATGGAACTTTTACTTTTTACCCATTCACCCGCCGTACTACAAATCCACTTGTTTTCCCTGATTTTTGTCTTCCATGTAGCTATTTCCTTGTGGTTTCACGCTGTTGACAACATTTGATCTGCTATTACACTTCCACTAGAAACACTTTGCCCGGATCCTTCCCCTCCTAACACCGCCCGTAGCAGCGACGACCCCCCAGTAAAGAGCCAGTAGCGGTGACTTTTCCTTTTTCCCTGGGTTTGGACCTGTAGGCACTTCCCCTGACTACTACTACTGCTACGACTACTCCCTCCAGGTACTCGCTTCCTGTGCCCTGTACAGAATACCTCTGAGCGCCTACCCCCAGGTCCCTCCCCACAGGCGCAGGGGCAATTCAAGAACACTCACTGTGACGACGGGGGTTGCTTTGAACAAGACTGTAATGCAAGCACTAGCTTAAATGCATATTTTTTGCTTAGGAGGCTCAAAGTAGTTTCCTATTATAGCAAAGATGTGTTCGCATGACATACTGGCCTTGTGAAGAACTGCTGTCCACTTAGGAACACATTTGCTGATTGAAACATAAAATTAATTAACTAGAATATGATGAAAGTGGTAGGAAAGATAATTTTGTTAATTAAAAACATTATAAAATCAATAATGGCTGATTAATCATTTTCATATATGTATACAAATTAATATTTCACTAGAATTAGGAACACACATTTTGAACTTGAGAATGCCCAATCTGATCTCAAAAGCTAAGCAGGCTTGGCCCTGGTTAGTACTTAGATGGGAGACCTCGGGGAATACCGAGTGCAACATGGGGCAGCAGCGGCTCTTGTTTATACTGTTGTTATGTCCTTGGGCAAGACACCCACCTTGCCTCCAGTGTGTTTGAATGAGAGTGTGTTTGTGAGAACGAATCCAGGATGATAAATTAGGTCATAGCTACAATCCAGCCTGTTTACAGCATGTATATCATATACAGTATGTTCATTAACATGCTGTGTCCCCATCAAATATACAAATCATAAGTAATTTTGACTGTCTCAAAGTTAAAAATGAAGATACATTGTCTTTACTGGCCATGAAGAAATCAAAACAAATCCAACAGTAAATACATTTTAACTTATCAAAATCATTAAAAGTTAGTTTTATTATAGCCTAGATATTCAAACATAAGTAAGTACTTATAGTCTACCAACAAACTGTAGTGCACTTTACATAGGATGCCAAAAATCCACATCTTAGGACGTGGTAACAATACTATTACCCTTTTTAACGTGTTCTAACCTTTGGGCCATTATCATCACTTTACCTCCTGCTCAGAGCGACTTCTGCCTCCTGCTACAGCCCGTAAAGTGTTTGTGTGCAATGCATTGTGGGATTGTGTGTGCCTGTTGTTTATCTCTGTGTGGCTTGAGTGCTTTTGCTGTTTCCCTGGCAGGCAGTCCTGATTGGCCAGCCCTAGGGAAAGCCAATATCATGTTTAGCCCCAAACCAACATGCATCCCTCATTCACCATAGACTTGTCTGCACTTGCATGTGTGTGTGTGTGTGTGTGTATTTGTGTGTGTATATAAAGTGTGTATAAAGTGTGCGATGGCAAGGTCTTGTGCGTTCAGGCGTTGTGGTTCTTCTGCTAAAGTGGAGTCTGTCTTCCCAGTGAAGGCTGATGAGCTATGACATCACCGCACTTTGTTTTATCTTTAAAATATGAGCCAGGAGCGTGCACTTTCCCATAATGAGGCCGCACTATATAAATGGAAAAAAGTCAAGCACAAGTGTTCATGAGTCTTTACATAGAACAGGGTACAAGGGGTAGACAGGTTTTTAAAGCTGTATATGGACAAATATGGCAAGTTAATGTGCAAGAATGAACATAAAGGGTCATAAAGCATTTTTCAAAACAGTTATACTGATAGCTTATTTTAAATAGTATGTTTTACAGTCAGTTGTAGAATCAGTCCTAGCAAGGTACTGGTCATAACTTGCCATGGTAAAATAAAAGTACCAACATATGAATTTTAAGTGGTAAATGCTTTTTGTGTTTTAAAACAATTTACATCACACTAGTATAATAACCTACAGATGACAATGTGGGTACGACACCAATTCTTCTCCATGGAGACATTATTGCTTTGCCTGGATTGTTCCACAGTACAGCATTACATGTCTCTATTTCCATAGAGACATGTAATGACACCATCAGGCCAAGTTCCTGGCTAGATTTGAGGAGATGTGAACCTTGTCATAGTAAGAATGCATGTTTTTCAATGTATTTTTGAGTAATAAAAACAAATATAATGCAAGATAGAAAGAGTTAATGCCATATTGTGGAACATTCAAGGCAAAACAATATCATCTCCTTAAAGACAGGCAGACGGTGTACCCTTCTTCAGAAAAGTTACATAGTGCACCTTTAAATATTGTTATTACAGATTCAGTGGTCATCCACAAGTCTGACAGAAGCTTGTTACCACAAGTAGTAACAAAAGCAAAATCTCTTTCAAATTCAGAGTAGAATTCAGAAATGTGGCCGCCAGTCTCTCTGACCTGCACCAGTCACTCACACGCACTTCACATTCATATAAGCAATGTTGGTGAAGTGCTTTGCACGACGACACAACCATAGTATGCACTAGTTGGAGCTGGAATCTAACTACTTTTCTTCTCAGTCATATGGTTCTAAGCTACCGCTGCCCTTGTGCTGTCATTCTCTACTGGTGGCCTCTCCAGCCATATAGCCACATAAGCACATATGTAAAGCCAATGTGACATGTCTTGCCAATGGACACGCCATCAGCAGTGGTAGCAGTGTCAAATCACTAAACTTTGGGAATGTACAACCCAACCTTGACCTTGACCTGTCCTAACCTGGCTCAACACAGTTCACAGTTATCGTATTTTATTTCATTATAGTTATTTATTTATTCATTGGTGAGACCACAGGCAGTCCCATAAAGTTGGAAAAAGTGAGTTTAGAAGGGAATCGCAGTTATTTTGAGTGTTGTTCTGTTGTGCTACCACATGTGGTAAATATTAATGATATTTGCTTTAAAAGTTTGACTAGTG
>KN476911.1:1732-18657 GCA_000787095.1 Periophthalmodon schlosseri | reverse complement strand
CAGCTGTGCATGCGTTCATATTTACCTTCTGATTCTTGTCCATAATAAAATAAACAACATGCGGGGGGGCGTCTGAGGCAGGATGAAGGCTCTGTTCACCTTGTAGAGCAAATGAATTCACGCTGAGTCCTGGCTTTATCGTCAGGTCAGGTGCAGTGCGGCTTCTCACTGTTCAATGCACAAAATATACAATTATAGGCTACACAAAATGACACTTTACAAAGTCTGACATTTTAGACTTGACAATGTTAAGCCAATGTCATGGGAATGTGAAGGCCCTATTTTGTGCTTAATTGGCTAATAAAGAACCTCCATGTTTTTAAAGTCCATACACCACACACACAATATTGTAAAATATTTATACACTTTTTTTAAAAGGTTAATGTGACACAAAAACAATTTTAAAAAGCTGATAAAAGCATAGTATATGACCTTTAAGGGTGCGTTCACACTTCCTCATTTGGTCCATGTCTGAGCCAAATTTGAGTACTTATTTGATCCTGTTCTAGTCCAGGTTTTGTTTTAGTCCCTGTTTAGAACCTATTTAGTTGTTGTGATAACGCAAGTGTGAAAGCACCCTTAATGAGCTAAAGGACAGACTGAATCAGTCAAATTGAGATAAGACTGGGACTGGAGTACCACTGAGGGTACTGTATTCATATTATCATTGACAGACAGCATTTTTTCCCAGTTGTCCCGAAGTCAAACTTAAAAAGACTTATTGTTGCTGGTGATTGGCAAAGCTCCTCTCCTTCAGTGAATTTTGGGACTGGCACAAACAGTGAACATCTAGCATAACACTGTACAGCCCCACAGAACCTGAGGCCGCGAGTTTAGTTGGGTGAAAAGGATGCATCTATAATGTGGCAGCCGGAAAAAGTTTCATTTTGATCATTAAAATTGTGCACAAAGAATGTGGTTGGCAGAGCTGAGCAGTCCAAATGCCCTGCTCCTAATCCTCATGGGAAGCTGGTGCACGCTGGCTTCCCCGATGTGAGTGCCATGTTGTCAGACGTGGCAGGACCTGGCTAACGCGGCTGTGTGTGAGATTAACTAGCGTTAGCCATCATTAGCCTCCGCGCACCAACGCAGCAGCAGACTGCAATTAACCCGCTAATCCGTCTAATCCGGCTGATCCACTAATGGAGCTAATCTGATAGAGTGGAGAGAGCTCTTTCAATTGGCTTTCAGGGATCGCACACAAGTGCATTTTACGGTTGGAAATGAATTGTAACCTTTCCATTGAAACTGTATTTTTGAATACATTTTAAATAGTTTACATTAAAGTTAAATGATTGGAAGATTTGAACTACCAGATTTTGTTATCTCATTAAAGTAGCTGTACACAATTTTTATTCATATATCTTAGCAAAATTTGTTTTGCCCCAGTACAGATATATATTGTAAAAGCAGCTCTTAAGGTTAAAATAAGACTATATTGTTAACCATTTTAGCGTCTGAGAACCAGGAGCTTCTCTGTTGGCATGCTAGTTGTTGTCAGCTTTACAGCTATGGCAAAATTCTAGTTGTGAAAAGCACTTATAAACTCATCGAGGTGAATATTTATGATACTAGGAATGTGTTATGAAAGTGGGGAATAAGTTTATATCCTTGCAAACAAATAAATTTGTTCTGTTTTTCAAGTTTTTAAGTCATACAAAATTTGGTATAGTGGCATTAAATTATTACTTAAGATATGTATCAGACCACTAGCATTCACAGTTAGGAGTAGCCTATTTGAAAGCCTTTTGAAATGTACTAATTATTTAATTGAAGCACTGAGTTCACAAATAGAATACATTTTTATCTTCTTTGCCCATTTCTCTCCCCAGCGGTGATGTCAACTGCACATCTGTATCTGATTTCTCAAACACATTCCTCTGACTGGAGCTCAGAGTCACAGTGATAGTGCTTGAGTGCGCCGTGTCCAGCAGAGAGTTAGAGACATTCTCGCCCATAGCCATTAGTCAGCCTGGGGCCCCTGTCAGTGACCACACAGAAAGGCAGAGACAGGGGCCATAACGACAGTCAGAAAGGGCCCTCTCCATAGCCCTCAAATCAGTCACCTCAAGCCACAAGACACAGCTCCTCTAGTGGGAGTATTAATAATAGCACTCAAACTGTGTCTGGGGTCTGCTGTACCGTTTGGAATCATCCTTAGGCAACAGGTAAACCTTAATATCCCACTTCAAAAATTCTGTATTTTTATTTCATTTTAAAGGTCCTATATTATGCAAAATTGACTCTTGTGAGTTTTAAGCTATGTTAGAATGTTGTTACCTCATCAAAAACATACCTGGAGTTATGTTTTGGTTCATTCACTCATGTTTGAGAAATTTTATTATTAGTCTGTCTACATCTCCAAAGCTCAAAATGCTCTGTTCCACCTTGTGATGTCATGAAGCGGTAGTTTTCAAGTTAACAACTACCTTTTACTTTTTGTTTAGTAGAGATTGGAAATTCCAGGGCTGTCCAAATTGTCCAATCCAATTGTCCAAATGATTCTAGTGAAGGTGTATGAAGTTTAAAAACACAGTGGAGCACTTCCTGTATTACCACATGACATCACAAGGTGGAGCAGAGTGTTTCCTGTTTGAGAGAAGAACTCAAACATGTGAATGAAACACAACACAACTCTGAGTATGTTTTTGATGAGGAAACATTATAACATAAATCAGAAAATAGTGTAATATGAGCCCTTTAAGCCTATTGATTTTCAGAGTACCACACTAACGATATCATACATTTACCTATGCAACACCAACAAAAACAGCCTACTTATGGAAACCAAACAACAGTTATTCTATATGATACAAAAGCTAACATAGACTTGGATAATTTTGTAACTGGTAATAACTAGTATTGCTGGTCTGCCTATCCAGTATATGTGTTCAGGTGCAGTCCTACAAGAGCAAAAAATAAAGTCATCTTTAAAGCAGTGACATCTTTTTACATGCATTTTAATTAATTCTCTGTGGAACTGAATCACAACCTTCACAAGTGACGAGGAACACTTCTGAACACCAAAAAGCTTAAGGGGTAAGAAGATATAATTCATGTTTCTGTATTACCTTGTTCTAAATGAAAAATTTGTTTTACGATTCAACTTCCTAATTTCCCATAGCCTGATTGTAGCAAACTTCTTGTTATAGCTAGCTGGGAGACATTTTGAAATTCTCGTTGGAAGGAAGTTGGAGGTCGCCCATGTGTATCGAGTCTTCAAACACTGACCTTGGCTGCTAATGATGCTAACCATGCTAACGACAGTCCTATCCCTTTGCATGTGTGCGCGAATATGGACGAATGTGCACGTCGCAAGTATAGCAGTGGCAAAGTAAAGCATAATCAGAGGCGCTAACGCTAATGAGCTAAGCCTTTGAAGAACTAGCCACCCGGCGAGGCCCCCTCCACTCCTGCCAAATCATTAGCTGACCTGAGGAGTGCCTGATTAGAATGCTTTTGATGAAAATTTCAAGGATATTCCCCTATAAAAAATAAAAAAAAATGTAAAAAATTTTGTGAAGTGAGATAAATATTGCACTAGACTTTTGGGTTGCTGGATAGAAAAAGTAGGAGGTCATTTGCTAAGACTTCAAAGACCAGCTGGATTAGATTGATTTGGCTGTTTTTATTGCGTTTGAAATGTACAAATATGTTTAAAGGGAGGAGAGTGCAGCGCGAATGTTTCCTTTCAGTCTTCAAAAACGCCCACACGTTATTTCGAACCGCCGTTCCTCCCTCTCAGACGCACGCATGCTAACGACATGTAGCAGTACGCGCACCTTCCCACCTCGGAAAGTCAACAATTTCTTTAGCGAGAGACATGAGAGGCAAACTAGTAAATTAGCCTTCAGGAGAAAGCGATTGGGACAGGTTGCTACTTTAGAGACGCGTACATAGTCACTTCATCTTGTTTCACAGCATGTGGAGCGAGTGCGGATCAAAGTGAAGGGGATGCCAGGCCGTTGCAAGGAGAGAAGAGAAAGGAATAAATGAATTTGTGCAGTGACGGTTAATAAAGTCTAATAGCCTTTAGTATGTTGACCAAAGGAATGTGCTGTACTGTCATGTTGCATTGTTCATTTTACTGTAACTTACTGCGAGGAAAACTGTGGCTTTTATCCCTACATGGACCTGTTGGCATAAAACAATGGTGCTGGTAAAGAAGTGAGAGATAAAACAACATTACTCTTTTGCAGCCTTTTCTCTTTAAAATAGTTTTGTCAGATGTTTTTTTCCCAAATGAAACCATATCAGCCCACAGACTAACCTAATCACATTCACAGGAGGGTAATCCCACAGCTGTATATATAGGGGGACCAGATTTCCAAAATTAAAAACTGGGTCGGATGGTTGGTAGAAATAACACTGTGAAAAGAGAGCGTAACATCGTCCATTCTTGATTCACTTGTGTCTGTCATAATCTGAAGGACTTCTGTCGGTGCATTTTTTTGCCTTGGTCTTTTTCAAACACGTTTTTCCTAATTTGGCAACACAACTAACAATATATTCCCTTACTTACTGCTGGCGGGGATCAGATTGGTCAAACATAGGGACACCTGGGACAAATCAATGGTTTTGGATAAATTTGCTGGGACAGAGGACACAGGGCTCAAAACTGGGACTGTCCCAGGTAAATAGGGTCACCCTATGTATGTACTTCAAATGATCTTAGCTTAAAACCTGTCTAAAGGAAAAGTTTTTTTAATGAAGTAATAGTCCCGCTTAACCGGAAAAAAAGCTTTACCTTTCACCCAACCACATAAGGAGCTAAACAGTTCCACCTACTTTGAAATCTGTTTTGAAGTCCAAATTCAGTGACTTTTTTTGTAACTTGTACAATTCACAACACAGTTACCATACATTACCCCCAGCAAGCTTTGAAATGTTTAATATATATATATTTTTTTCTAAAAGTATATGGGAAAAGCAAATGGGAACCTCGAAGTTAGGCTGTTCACTGTCAAAGTCAGGTTGTTCACTGTTGAGTTCCATTGGGTTGTATAACACTTTGAGGATCAATCTTAGTGACCATGTTTAAAACTTGTGCAAAACAATACAAGCCTAATAAGGAGATGTTGTATATGCATTGTATTGATAAAATGGGATCCACCGTTCATAAAAAGTTATTACTGGACCAACTGTTCTGTAGACTTTTTTCAGTTTCACTTTCAAAATAGACTACTTGATCATCTCTCTTGAATAAGTCCGTAGCTGGGATTTAAAACCTGAACAATGGATCTTGACGGCTCTTTCTTCACACATTCTTCAGGTAGAAACCCAAGTGGACTTTTGAAGAACTTCTCTGCACTGAAGAATCCAAGATGTGGTAAATTGGGTGTGCGTTTGTGGGTCTGTCAGTCTCTGGTCCGAGCGTGTGCGTGGATGGATGTGTTAGTATGTGTGTGTGTTTTGAGGTGCAGTAGTTTAGGCAGACAGGCGCTGGATCTCTCATAGTGGATTTGGGTAGACCGGAGTGTGAAAGGCAGTTCAAAGAATACAGGCCCACAGGCTAAAGCCAGTTCCCAGACTGCTATGTGTATATGTGTGTGTGTGTGTGTGTGTATGTGTGTGTGACACGCTGATTTGCTTGTAAATGTGTGTGGTTCTGTCTTGTTTTTATGATATTCATCATAATTTTAAGTATTTATCTATTTTGTATTGATATTTTATTTGTAGCCTATACTTTTTGCCATATAAGTCTCAGGTGTGGGGTGCACGATGAGGTTATACTCATCTGTGGAGGATTTTGACAGTATAGTTTTGTATTGCTTTATTCATGTTCAGGTGGACTTTTTTTTTTTTTTTGGACCACTCAAGTTTGAAAAATAAATAGAATTTGTGTGACATGTCCCTAAAACTCATAGTAATCTAAATGTAATAAAACATAGTAAAAGTAGTTATAAGAGTATCTTAAATAAAGGGCTGCAGTGGTAAATTGCAATAGTAGTAGTAGCGGTAGAGTGGTATATCTAATATCCTATCAGATTTGATCGATCAGTTACACGTTCAGAAATGCCCTCTCCTTCCTTGGGCCTTGTGTCTGCAAGCAGCTGGCCCTAGCGTTAAAACTGACCAATCGGATTGTCCCTTTGCAGTTGATTGACAGGCACCAGCACTGCTGCACTGGCTCAGTCCTGCCCAGGCCAGCTGTGTGCTCAGCACTGTTCCTGCGCCAGACTGTTTGTTTGCCTGACAAACAAAGGCCTATGGATAGTTATATCTGTAAATATGGGCAACTGGCCCAGGTCCCAAGGCCATGATCTGCCTGTGACTAGTGGTAGTATTAGTGGTAGTAGTAGTAGTGGTAGTAGTAGTTGTAGTCGTTGTAGTGGTGGTGATAGTAGTACTAATAGTTATTGTAGATATACGTTTAATTCATAACCAAAAAAATGAACTGAAAGATACAAAAACTGCTTAGGGTACCAGCAACAAATTTTAACTGTTTTACTTTTTTATAACTTGGAAGTCACAATATTCAGATTCTGAGTACTTTCAATAGATACACACATAACAAGGCATTTGTCAAAGTACTCTCTTGTTTGTTTGTACATGATCATTCGATGAGCACTTAAATGCCAATCAATGACATCTTTGACTACAGGGCTCTGACCCATTTGTAACTTATGCATGCAGGGTAGCACACAAAAAACACCAAATAATTAATTATAAAAATATTCCCCGCTAATTGTTGAGGCCTAATTAACGAGCTAACCTTTGGAGAGTGGCAGAGGATGGCAGTGAGGAAAATTATTCATGTTTTTGAATAAATGAATATGCAAATTCTGATGATTTCCTTTGAGAAGGGACAAAAATGGCCTCCTATCCAAGCATACCTCTACTCTTTATACTAGCTCTATCTCCCTGGTTTTATCTGTCAAAATGTGTTCTTACTTTTAACATTTTTACATTGTGATGGTGGGTGGCCCTAAGCGATGCACTGTACAAAATGAGTATGCGTTTTTAGAGTTGACACATGTGATGATTGGGGGATATGTCCTCTGGCTAATCCAAAATGGTGGAGGCTGTTTTGTTAAGTTTTGATCCCAAAGTGCAGTGGAGAATGACATGTGTTCGGCTGACATACGGGTCAGTGGCACGGGGAGCAGTGTTTGTGTCTCTAATCAGCAGCGCAGGTTCAAAGTGGTATGCTCAAAACAGCCCCAGGATCAGGAAAACAGGATTCACCTAAGTTTTGGAAGTGTAACTAACTGCAGAGGGTGAAAAAAACACAAATAATTTGTTCCAGTTTAAATCTAGCATGGGTCACACTCCACATTACTAGTTTCAAGTGTGTTTTTAGAGACTAAAGCAATGGGCATTGGGGGTGGTCAGGGAGAGAGATGTTGGCAAACACAGGAGTTTTTCTCATTCTCAGTATATGGCCATGTGAAAGCTCAGAACCTCCAGAATTCACTCACTGAGCTGCAGAGGCTGCACTAGCATTGATTCATGATTGACTGCAGGTGCTAGGGTTTAGGTAGTGACCATTCAGATCAGAGAGAGGCATTTTAGTTTTGAACCAACTGATTTCAGCATTGAAACTGGCAACCCAAATGAGAGACTCATGTGAGACTCATTCTGCATGTCCAATATTTTTGTCATTAAAGGTCCTATATTACCAAAACTGATTTCTTGTGAGCCTTAAGCCATGTTATAATGTTGTTACCTCCTCACAAATATACCCGAAGTTGTGTTTTGTTTCTTTCACACATGTTTAAGTAATGCTTTATTATTAGTCTGTCTACATCTCCAAAGCTCAAAATGCTCTGTTCCACCTTGTGATGTCATCAAGTGGTAGTTTTCAAATTAACAGCTACCTTTTACCTTTAGTTTAGTAGATATTGGCAATTCCATATTCTATAACATAGATCAGAAAATAGCGTAATGTAGGCCCTTTAAATCAAAATCAACGTTGCAGTTGTTATCAGTAAAGCTATGTGATTTGAACCTGGCACCTTATGGGGGGCACAGGTCATGTTTATGTCCCTTTTATTTTTAGTTTTTTATTGTGCATGCCTTAGCTTTACTAGTATTTTGCTTTAAGTAAACTCTGGTGTCAGTGTTGCTCTTGCAGGCCTCTGTCTCTGGTTCATATTTGATTATCCATTCCCCTCACAGCTGCTCTGACCTCTGCGTGTGTGCCGGACGACGGAGCGTGCATATCAGATCCACTGCCCATTGATTCTTTAGGTTTGCAGAGGAGAACAGTAGCTAATTGAGTGGATGAATAATATATTTCTGAATAATAAATGAATATTTTGTTGTGTTGCCTCTCAGGTGGGACCTGAGACATCTTAGCAGAGACATATTAGCATAAAGCATAGATAAGCTAACGTGTGATCAATAGCATTGATAGGAGCCAGGCCGGTGGACACTGGATATATCGATCACGGCACTGGCGCTCCTGGACTACTGCGTTTAGGGACACTCTATTGACTTGGATTCATTTTCAAAACAAGTTATATACTTGAAATACTAGATGCACATAAGATAAGTGCATAGTTGCATTTCTGTCAGTGAAACGCACAGCCATTTAAGATAGTGTTCCTTCAATCTAACGGAAAGAGGATTGGAAGGGCCAAAATATGTCATTAGTTTTCCTTGGTTGGTGAGGAAAACTCTCTTTTTTAGGGGTCTTGGCAGATTTTTAAACTGGCTGTCCTCCCTGATGCAACTTACCAGTTACATTAGTATGATTGCTAAGTAGTACGCATACACTACAAAGAAAGTCTGCAGTTGTAAAAATGGTTTGAATTCAAAATATAGTACTAAATTATTGGACTTAATCAAGATATTTGTATAAAGATATTTCAGCCCACACACACAGTCATGTTTCTATACCTTATGGGGAAATGACACTGGCTTACTTTCATTTCCTGGAGACTGATCCTAATCTTAACCATAGTCACTACTTGCCTAACCTTAACCCAAGACTATTTTGACCCATATCTGAACTTTAAACCATGTTGTTGATCTAATAATTAAGGATTTACATCACAGGGAGCTGATTTTGTGTATAGAGATTTTAGTCCCCACACTGTGATACATACCCTCCCACACACAGACTCTATAGACAGTACAAAGCCTGATGACCTGCAGCTACAGCGGCCTCTCACAACTCACACCTCGACATGAAAGCCCCCTGCCTTTGGGCACCGCAGTCATACGAAGGCCGCCATATGCTCCTCTTCATCCTTTCTCCTAGACTTCTCTTCTCCTCTCTACTCACTCCTCCTTACTCCTCTATCCTCCTTCTCTCTCTTCCCGTTCCTCTTCTATCCTTACACTTCACTCCTCATCCTTTCGTTTCTCTCCTTCTCCTCTCCCTCTTCTCTATAATTACGCATCTCTTGTTCTCTCTTCTCCTCCTCTCTTCTTCTCACACCTCCACCTCTCTTCTCACACCTCCATACTTCTCTCTCCTCATCCTCTCTTCTCATCCTTTATTTTACTCTCTTCTCCTCTCCTCCTCTCTTCTCACTTCTCTTCTCTACTTACTCCTCCTCTCTCTTCTTTCTTCTCACTATTCTTGTCTCCTTACTCCTCTCTCCTCATCCTTTCTTCTCTGCCTCTGCCTATTCCTCTATTATCACTCCTCTTCTATCCTTACTCTGCTCTTTTCATCCTTTCTTTTCTCTCCTCTCTTCTCACTCCTCTTTTATCCTTACACTTGTCTCCTCATCCTTTCTGCTCTTTCCTTCTCCTCTTCTCTCCATACTCATCTCTCCTCATCCTTTCTTCTTTCTCTTCCTCTTTTCATCCTTTCTTCTCTCTTCTCACTCCTCTTCCACTCCTCTTCTATCCTTACTCCTCTATCTTCATCCTTTCTTCTCTCACCTTACTCCTCTCTCATCCTCCTCTTTTCCCACTCCTCTTCTATCCTTACACTTCTCCTCATCCTTTCTTCTTTCTTTCTTCTTCTCCTCTCCCTCATCTCTATACTTAAGTTCATATTCTCTCCTCCTCCTCTCTTCTCACTCCTCGCTCTCCTCATCCTTTCTTCTTTCTCTTCCTCTCTCCTCTATGATCACTCCTCTTCTATCCTTACTCCTCTCTTCTCATCCTTTCTTCTCTCCTTCTCTCTTCTCACTCCTCTAATCTCCTTCTCGCCTTACTCCGCTCTCTCCTCATCCTTCTCCCTCCTCCTCTCTTCTCTCTCCTCCCCTCTAATCCACCTCTCCACCGATGCCCTGCCCTTTACCCACCAACCGCTCATCAATAACCCATGTCCCCACATATACGTAGCGCTCGCCCGGTGGGTGCCAGGCCTGCCCATGCATGCAGCAGTCATTGTTGTGAGGGGGCGGTCCCAGGTGGAGGGTGGGATTAACTTTTCATGGATGTCCTGGGGGCGAAACACTTAAGGGTTAACCAGCTCTCTATATTTGAATTAAAACAGTCAGCGCGTGGCCCGGTCGTCCCACATATTCTTCATTTTCACAGCTCGGTAATGACACTTAACAACGAATGAGTGGTTAGAGTCTGACCAAGTAAACCAACGAATGCCACCACAAACAGAGACCCAAGTGCAAGTTAAGATCTGCCATTCCACTTTATCACAGAAATGTACCCAAGTAATACAAAAATACCAACCTATATAAAAACATATAGCAAAAATGTTGCGATTCTGGACCACAGATTAAGAGTGTGATTTTAGGTTAAAGCGGCTGTCCATTTAGTTAAGGAAAATTAGTTTTGCCCCAGTATGGATATAGAGTAAAAAAGAGACTGCGTTCTGTTTGCTGTTTGTATCTAATTATAATTTATAATATTATTGTCTGAGAACAAGGAAGTGTTCTCTTTGCATGTTAATTGTTGTTATTAGCATTAGCGTGACAGCAGGGGACGATATTGAAATTTATGTCATGATTATCATTATTATTATGGCTAAAATAATTGCGATTAACAATTATATTACGATAATTAGTTGCTGAAATGTTACGGATATGAATAATATTTTAACACCTGTTATAGTATTGTACTTTATTATCAGCTGTTTTCTGTATATTTTGGTGATATCATTTTTGTTCTTTGTTATCTTTGTTGGCAATTATCACAATTATATGAAATGTCCCACAAATGATTACTGTCTACCCTTTTTATCACAATAAACCATATTATTCATTATTGTCCCATCCCTAACTCTCTCTGTCTCTGAAATTTGTGAAAAACGGCAATAAACTTATTGCAGTAAATAATTAGGACACTAGGAATGTGTTAGGAAAGTGAGGAATATGTTTGGACCACCGCAAACGGTTAAAATGAACTAGTTCTGTTCATTTTATGCCTTCTGTACCTAATATTTTTATTCAAAGGTTGTATAGTGTAAAATAAATAAACAGGTCAAATGTCGGCCTACAGTGGTTGATGTGTTTCCTCTGAGTGCTCTACCATTTTTCTACCACACTATGAATTTATGAATTTCACTACCTTTGTCACATTGTTTTACAGTTTGTTTTTCTAATGACATGCAATAAAATGTCTTTAATGATTTTACCACTCCACTTACAAAAAAAAATCCGCACCAAAATATAATTAAAATAGTTCTGGTGTCATGTAATGTCAATTTTTCGACAAAGTGAATTTGTTTTTGGTTTTAAAATGGTGACTTATTCGCCATTCAATCATTCAAAAAAGCAATTCTTTGATTTTTAATAACTCTCAAATATCATCTCCTTGTCAAAATTCTTAATTAGCTTAATAGTCAAATAAGAGAACGACACGATTTGTGATGTCTCCCTTTGAGCTGAGCGGTGCTAGCTTGACGTTAGCTTGACGTTAGCTTGTCTGGGGTTGACAGTGTGTGGCGGAGGTGCAGGCCTGCGTTTCTGGGGACGGTTTTGGCTGTAACACATCTGTCAGTTATGGGAACCTCCTCTGGCTGCGCTGACGAGCCCAATCCAGCCTCAAAAACAGAGACAGGCACAGCAGACAGGGAGCCACAACCTCACATCACTCACACGCGCCACACAAACAAGTCAAGTGTCTGTCAATCACGGGGTATTTTTAATTTGCTTTAAAACTGCTGCGTTTGGCACAAAGCTGACAGGTGCACACGTCCTCATAAAAGCACCAATTTGTAGTGCCTAGTGTGTATTTAATAGTGTTTAGTCTTAGGAGCATGGATTTTCTGTATTTAGCGGTGTACGTTTAGCTTGTCGCATTCTGTTCAAATTGCATCGTCATCTTTTTGAAATAGATAAATTAGCTTACTTACGTACGTAATTTCTCAAGTGTGCATTTCACTAACCTGGCAGACGTTAGAATGTTATTACACTAATTACACTAATGATAATTATTATGCTAATTACATCCAGTGGCAATTCAGAAAGTGATCCTCTGTGTTTTGAACATTCACAAGAATTGTTTGATCTTTTCAGAGCTAAATTGGCTTCATTAAAGGTCAGGTTAATGTAAGGTGCACTTTATATACCCATCCTTCAATGCCTCTGATTCAACCTGTCAGGAGCCGCAGTGCCGCACCTGGGGTTCGATCTCCAGATCTTGAACTAGTTTTAGTCAGGACTACCTGGAGGATTTTGCCTATTGTGAATGTTTTGGGTTGATGGGGGAAACAGGAGCGCGAGGCGGAAAACCCAAACTTTGCACAGAAAGGCCTAAGCAGCTTGGGAGTCGAACCCGACACCTTCTTGAGGTGAGAGTGCTAGCCACTATGCCACTACACTGGTAACCAACGTCAGTACTAGCAGTCCTGGTTTGTGGAAAGCTTTACTCTTAAGTGTGCCAGGAGTCCTTGTGCCTTTTACTGGCAAAATGAATGATAAACGCAAAGCTGACACCAGCCCAGGCTAAAACACTTTTTAAATTCAGAATCTTTGACCCCACTTGCTGACCCCACCACATGCATCCTTTTGTGTGGTGGGAGGTTCTTCACAAGTGCTTATGGATCATGACTGTATTTAGCTGGAGGTTAGCGGCCAGCGCATGCCTCTATTACCCACAATGCTTTCTTATGTCAGCCTCAAGGATCCCCGGCTATGCACCCCGAGGCTAGTGTTACGTCCACGCTCCAGCAACTAGCCTGCAAAAACATCCAGATTTTCAAGTTCGCTGACACTTCAAAAAGTAGCAATTGTTTCTTCATTTATTTTCCAATCTGTAAAATAGACTTTTTGTGGCTAAACACTTGTACGTGATAGTAGATTTCTTGCTTCTTGTTGGCTGACTGGTTGAGCATGCAGTAGGCTATGTAAATGAGGACTTTCTGTATTGACATAATTTAACGGCCAAGTATCTGTTCAAATATCACCTGGAGCGAAGACATTGAACCAGAATGAGGCCGGGCATATATCGAGCTCATAATGACTGCCAATTCAAAGTTGATTTAATAAAAGCCATTAATCTGAAACTCTTTAATGGCTACACATGTCTTCAGAATGCAGCTAGTTGCCAATGCATTAACCCTTTTCCCTCTTACTATACGGTTCAGTTAAAAAACAAAGACAAAATAACAAAAAGCATGTATTTTTACAGAGAGAATTTATGACTGTATTGACTCTTGTTCCTACCCTCACCTATGGTCATGAGCTTTGGGTAATGACCAAAAGGACACATTTCTCCAGTACTTACATGTGGATGTACAAAGATGTGAGTCTGGTTACAATTGACTCTCCCCAAGTTCAGATGGGCGTGATTGACAGGTGGATTAACCAATCAGGGACACGCATGGTCTGTCTGTATCAAAACAAATATGGCTGCTTATGAAGAAAAAAAGAAAGGAAAAAAAATATCCCAGGGGACTAAAAACAAGCATTAAACATGTTAATATATGAGGGGAGTGAAATGCTATATTGTATATTTACCATTTTAACTGTAAAATTGACAACAATAGACCATGAATTTCACATAAGCACCGGCCACAAATATGTATTATAATTTGAGTTAACAATAATAGTAACAGTGTGCATTTTCTTATCAAAAGATCTTTATAACTCACTGTTCTTTCAAATAGACTCCACCATTGTTCAAATCAATCAATCCCCATTTCCCACATTTCGGCTATTCCCTCCACATCCATAACTCCTTCACATTACACACTCTTGTATTAGACTTCTGATAATGCAATTTATTTTACTCATATACTGTAGCCTTGGGTACATGCGCCGTCATTTAAAGTCATAAACACTGTAGTCACTAAAATACCTCCGTTTGAGCTAGCATTGCCTTTAGTGCTGTAATTATACATTTACTCTGCGGGTTATTGCTAGAGTTTGACCACGGGCAGGTGCATTGATTTCCTCTCTCCGTGTACAGTGAACAAGCTTCGGGGGACGTTTCCAATGATCCATGCATCCTCCTTCATCCCCAAATCGAGATACTTATTTATTCAACATTTTTTATATCCGCTTCTCGGCACACTCAGCCACCATCTTGCAGCTCTCGGAAAATTAGCCAAAAAACGTGTTAGCGTGCGAGTCGTGTGTATGTGTATGTATGTATGTATGTGCGTGCGCTCCCTGGTGGTCGAAATGGTGAATATTGTGCGTTGCGGTGGGTAAGTGTCCATGAGAATATGAAGTTGATTAGTCGTGGTTTTAATGGTGTGGTCGGCATAGCCCCGGGTCATGCAACAGGGCTATTGTGGGAGGGAGAGAGGTAGAGGAGTTATACCGATGCTACTGTGTGTGTGTGTGTGTATGTGCGTGTGTGTGTGCGTGTATGTTAATGTGTCTAATTAAAAGTGGAGGGGATCATGCCTTGGCACTATGAGCTGTAGCAGGAGCAGACCGACGCAGTTATAACCCCAGGCCATGGTCTATCTCTCTCTCTGAACCACACAGGAGACAGCCAGGCATGCTTATAGTCGGCTAATGCGCGGGCTAGCTAACGCCGGAAAAGTTGCCATTCATAATATGGAGAGATGTAAAAGAATGAGGTAAAATGTTATGACCACCTGGTTATTATTGGTATGAAAATGCAGTTTGTTCAAAATCAAAATCAGAAATTAATGAGAAGTGCCAAGCAATTTTTTTGTAGAAGCCTAGCAAAATTCAATACTTATTGATGTAGAAATAGATATTTGTGGAAAAAAGTTTATGGTTTTGTCTTCTAAAAGTTAATCCAAGTGTTGCATCCGAACAATGACTTTTTGTTCTATTTTTATTAACTACTTGTTTCCTGTAGGCTATATCTGATAGGTCAGTGAGTAGCGTGAAATGGGGGTGAAGAGTGGTGAGAGACATTTAGCGATTCGTCGAAGCCCTAAGTCTGTCTCACTACACAGACTTGCAAAGCCCTTAGCCATGGGGCAGGATATTAACATTCAAAAGTACCAATACTTTTCCTACTTCTTGCAAATGATCAACTTAGTATTATTCCTGTTTCTAACATTTAAACTCAGACAAAGATGTGGTGCCATCATGTTTTATTCACTCACTATTTCAGCGGTCATGTTTTGTCTGACCATAATAAATATTGTTAGCCAACTGCTATTTGTTAAAAAACAATATTTTTCTGCCAGTGTTTTTGTCCTTGAGTCACTGTGAGTGTGACCGATGACACATCAGGGACCCGCAAAAATCAACAAATGCCAAAGCTGTTTGGGCTGAATAAATCTCTCCGTCAATATGTCCTGATGGTCCTATCCACTCGTTTTCAACACAATCTGGGGACATAACAAATGTGTAGATCTGTTCCTGAAATACAATGTTCAAGACTGCTAAAGCTGTATGCAGCAATAGTTTAACCTGGCCAGCAAGACGAATTCTTGCAATATTTGTGAGTTCACAAACTCATAGAACTCAATTCAGAGTGCTACACATATTAATCTGGTGTGAGCCAGGTTAGCAATAGTTAGTGTCAGTTTAAATTATGCTGGAGGTACTTCCTGACACAACTCTAGTGCACTATGATTGGGACATACAAAAACAGTTTTTTAAATCCATGAATCAAACAGGTGTTGAAATACTGATATCATATTTTGTAATATTTTATTTTGTAAGTGAATTTTGCTATATAAAAAGAAGTTATGTCCTGATTTAGACAGTCAGTTAACTAATATTTTCAGATGTTTTATAGACACAGTAACCTCTGACTAGTGACAAAAGATATGCATTACAACATGAGAAAAACTTACCGGCACTTACTCTTACTTACTTGATTTTACTCAAAAGTGACAAGTAAACTCAACTTGAACTATGACTAAAATTACAACTTGTTCAAACTAAGTGTACAAAATTGAAATATTCTCTGGTTTCTCCCTGTCTGCGAGCTGAACGGGATACCACTTTCGGTAGAACACCTGATTTTAGATGGAGATATTGTGGGCGTGTGGAGCCAGATCTGCTGTGACAGTCTGTGCAAAAGTGTGTGGGCTGCAGACTTCCACATACAGCGGGGATGGGACAGACGGGTGGGCCAATGGGTGGTGGGTGCAGGGTGGGGGGGTGAGGGGTAGGTGGCTGCTGGAGGGGGGTGTCAGGGTGCCGCAGTCTGTCGCCCAAGGCTGTGACATTAGCACACTTCTGTTCCTCTTCAAACAGAGCGAATCTAAGTGACGCCTGGTGTGAAGGCTCCCAGGGAGTGCATGGAGATGTGGGTAAGCAGTGGAAATACAGTAGAGTGCGGTGGCTGTGATCTGCTATTGGGGTAATGCACAGTGACACACCACAGACTGGAGCAGGCTGGAGACCACACAACCCAAGTGAATGACGTTAGGAAGGCTGTTTGGAGTGACTAGATGAGATTGATAAGCAAAAACAACAGGTGGAGGAAAGTTAGGTTTTCATGTTTAACAGTTTAGGTGGCCATAGTACTGAAGAAACTTATTTGTATGTTTTAGTGTAACTAAATTTTTGAATCCTTTCATATATCTCATTAATACTGGAATAATTGTAAAAGCGTAAAACTTGTTCAAAACTAAGGAATAGACTCCATACTCAATACCAACTCTGATACCATGA